>PYXC01000584.1:7175000-7342500 GCA_015244755.2 Tenualosa ilisha
TGTCTGTATAGTCACAGTGACACTCTAAACAACACAGCTTAACTCTGTAACACACACACTGACATCTGAGGCTGTTCTGTAGACACTCATGCAAACACAAAGACACACAATTTATCAAACACACACAACTAAGGTCTCTCTCACACAAGAGCATAAACACAGGGACAGAGAGAGAGAGCATGAGAAAGTGAGAAAGAGTGAGCGCGCGCGAGAGAGAGAACTCTCGGTTGAACATTGACATACACATTTAAGGCATCTGACCATTTCAGGCAGGAGATTTGAATCTCTTAAGCCTGTGCAGGCTTACAGATGACAGGACATAATTTGAAGTCAGTCCCACTCCTTTCCCATCTCCCACCCATGAGCCAGCCAAGTGGGGGAAATTCCCATGATTCCATGGAGGACCATTGCTGGGCACACACCCCCTTTTTTGACTGTGAACTCTGTCCTATGTGTCAACAAAACCCCCTTGCCATCTGACTAGAGATTTGGTAATCTCCTGCTCTGCTCTTGTGCTTCAGCAGAGGTTTTTCAGAGATTTTCAGAGTTGTTCACTCGTCTACCAAATCTCTGCGTGCAACCATTCAAGCAGCCCGACCCCCTCTATAGTGAGTGCCTGTTCTCATTACCATGTGAAAACCTCGGCTCGTGGACTCTTGTGTTCAGGGCAAACAGCTCTATTTGACATTGTGGCTCCACTCAAATTATTGAAAGGACAGGGCCAAAGAGGGGCCACACGCCGGCTCAGTCATTCGTCATCATCTCCCTTTAACGACGTCTGCTCGGAGCCTGTGCAGATTTTGCTGTTTTCCAAGTACATTTTTTTTTGAAGGGTTTTGTTTTTCTCGGCAGCGAGGGTGAGGTAGGTCTTGGAAGTGGAGCATTCAGTCACAGCTTCCTTTTTGACACACAGCCCTCTTGTCCGTTCTGTCCTTTAATCACGGCTGTTATTGCATTTGATTGGACCTGGCCCGGCGTTCTTTTCCATTGCGATTGGCTGAGTGGCCGGGTGAGGTCATAATGAAGTTGCGCTGCAGCTGAATCAACACGGCCAAACTTGGCCACGGCTCCCAGGGCCGATCGGCGCAGCCCAGAGCAGCACCGGCGCTGTGGCCGCGTCCCTTAGGGAAGCCCCAGCCCTGCGGAGGAGAAACTTGAACAACACACAGTGGAGCCTGTGCCAAAACATTGGGTAGGCCACAGAGATCAGGATAAGATGACAAGGGACCCCCAAAACAAAAATATCAGATGAGCAAGACAGACTCAGAGAAAAAAGTGAGGTCTGTGTGGGACGAAAGGTGGAAGTGACCTTCGAAAAAAAAGAAAAAAGAAAAAAAACTACAAAGGATGTGAGCATGCAGAAAGAGACTCTGGTGTCTCCTCAGACAAATAACTCTCCTCGTTGGGTGCTCAGTGTGGGATCGGCAGAACAGGATGCTCTCTCTCAAGGTGAAAGAGGTTCCAACAGCAGCATTCTGCAGACTGACATTCTTCACAAACACGTCTGTGCTTTGCACAACCCTTTTTCTCTTTCTATAAGCTGAAGAGGAAGCTGTGTGGAGGGCAGTTGTACAAATCATCAAGAATGAGTTGACTGGGCAGGATGCCCTGACTCATCAGTGTCTTTGTGCAACATAAGATATTATATATGCTGACAGTGGTGCTTGCTTCATGAGTTTACTGTTAGACCGCAAAACAGTATTTTATCAGAGTATCTGATCTGATATGTCTAGATATTGACACGTTGCCACTAGGTTAAAAACATGTAAGTCTACTGCTTGAGCCCGAAAAAAATATGGATTTATTGATACACAGCACGGTTGTGTACTAATGTAGTTGACAGAATAGGGGAATGTCTGTCATCCTATGTGAAATAATATCACTGTCTGAATCACTGTCTGAATATTTCAGCCTATTTACTCTGAGAGCTTTTGGTCTGAGTGCTACTAGCTACGAAATATTTTGTTTCTTTTCATGACACATGTACTTCTTCTGGACATAAGAGTAGCAGATTTGGTCCATCCGTCCCTCTCTGCTTATTTTCTGGTTTCCAGCAAGCACAGTTGTGCTGATAAAAATGTGTCATCACGTCATGTTAACCTTTTCAGGATGTTTAAACGCATGCTTGTGTAAAGGATGTTGAGAAGGGAGGGTTAGGGTTAGGATTTAGGATTTGGGGGGACGGTGAGCAGGCTTACCATGTCAGGATTAAAGTTCCTGACCTTTATCCTTCTTGTCAGATGACCCCTCAAACTCTGATGTCAACGTCAGCAGATTTACCTTCAGTGGTCACTGGCAATCAATTAGAGCAGAGAGAAAATGCCAGGATGTGACGCACATTTCAAGCTGAAAAACAAACAGTGATACTTACTCTGCGCCACACACCTTGCACTGAGACGCACACATTCTCTCTCTCACAGACACACACACACACACACACACACACACACAAACAGATACACACATGCACAGCTCACTTGCCTAATGAGACACAGATCGCCTTCCCGCCTGAGCTGCCTGACTGGCAGCATGTTGTTTCGTCTCTGCAGATTCCAGTGGCTCGCACGCTTGACCTAGTCCCGAAAAGCCTGTTTCACCCTCTGCTGACCAACTTCACTGCGTTTCCCCTTCACCGCAAAAGCCTGCCGTCCAACCATCCATCTCTTTCCTCTATGCCCCCTCATATCTCCACATCACCTTGGCTTCCTCCATTCCTGGCAGCGGCCGTCCTTCGCCTCTCTATATCAATGGCTTGGGCTCCTCTCTTCTCTCCCCTTCTAAATCTACTGGCTTGACTCTGCCTGACTGCGCTCGAAGGACTTCTGCCCTAGAGCTCCAGGGCGCCTGACGGTTGAGCACACTGAGAGCAACATCTTACCTGAGAGGGCGCTGAGCAAAAATGTGGACAGACCTAAGCAAGCTCAGCTGAGCATTTAGTGAAAAACTAAAACATCTGCATCCTCGTGGCTATGAAGGACAGCGATTCTTGCCTGGAGCTAAACAGCTGTTTAAGAGAAATAAATTGATGGAAATTAATGTAGCGTATGAGTAGGCGACAGAGAGAAAGTAAGGGACAGCAAAAGACAGAGAGGTAGAGGGAGAGAGAGGCCTGAGTCTGTGCAGCAGTAGTTGATCTTACCCAGGTCAGGCAATTAATGTCACGGAAATGTCAGGGTTGGGTTTCAGAGCCACAGAAGAAGGGGCAAGGCTGATCACTGCCATATGGCTCAGGTCAAAACAACACATTTTACCCCTGACCTCTACGGTTCCTCTGCACATGAATAATGCCATCTTCTCTTTTTGATGTACCTCATTCTGCTGAAGATGCCATTTTGTCTGAAAATCAGTCCTGATCTACCTTTTTCATGTAGTTATGCCTGTTTATATTGAACAGTTGGAAAGAGCAGACAACATGATAGGGACTGCAGGAAAGTCTACGATTTTTTAACTATGAAGCTCCCCGTACTGTCACCAGTTTTGTTTTTTTTGTAACTTACACCAATGTCCTGTCTCATGATCATTTTCTAAGAGTTATGTTTACTGACAAGGCTATAAACGTGATTTCATAAGGCTCATATGTAAGGGTTTTGTTCTGGGGCAAGATGACACAAATATCTAGCAAGTGTTGTAAATTCGTAAAGAGACCATAGGGAGAGCCGAGAGAGACTTCATTCATAATGATTCATTTGGCCACTTAAGTAATAATGAAAACATTGAAACAATGACATATGAAATGAAAAATGAATGAAATGTCACGCGTGGATAGATAGCTCAGAAATAAAAACATAAATTGCAAACATGTAATGTAGTAATGTAATGACTGAATGTAGCAAACATGTAATGTAGTAATGTAATGACTGAAAATAGTAAAACATACATTCTGATTCCAATACTCTCTTAGTCTGGCCATGCACTTGATTATCATCTCCTTACAGTGCTACTCTGGATTTGATCTCATTGAGCTCGTTCTCTCAGGAGGCATTTTAACCTGTCCAATCAGCGAACAGAAGGAGGCGTTGTGAATGCAGGGCTAGAATGCTGTCAGTCAAGGCAAGTTATTAGTCAGGGGCCAATCCAATCTTTTTAAACTAAGCAAGCAATCGAACCTCACTACAGAATGTCCAGACCCTCTGTACAAAATGAAAGTGTAGAACGAGGGTCTGGTTTTATTATCAGGCTAATGCCCTCACTACAAAGCTGGTAAATTAACAATCTTAAAAAAACAGCATAAAATCTTGCCCATAGTGTCCCTTTAAAACAGAAACTGCATTTCTGCCATTTTTTCCCTGCCTGTAATAAAAATAATGAGGCTGGATGCAATAATGAATAATGGGATTAGACTGTGTTTTGATAAGAGTACTTGGGCTAGTCTTTGCAAACACTGGACTAATCCCCAGGAAGCTGGCGAACTCATGGCCCTCCGGTCCCTCTGGTCCTTCCCCATTCTGAGGAGTGATGGGAGGTGGGGGTGAGGGGCTGAGCTCTACCCTCCACTGCATGGCCTCTGTTTCCACACACAAAAGAGGACGGATGATGTACCCTCGCTAGCACTGGGAATGAAAGGTGACACCCCTAGAAATACATACACACACTAATCAACACAAAAGCATGCACAGACACATATGCACACACACGCTGGACCATGGGAACAAACTTTGTTTTTGTCCTACCTATAATAATAAGGTAACTCTATATCCCTGTGAGGAACTTCTAAACAGAGGAGAGGTGGAGATCTAATATTGTTTAAGTGCTTCACACCAAATCGGCATTGTCTGTGAGATACCAACTCCCATCCACATTCAAACTAGAGCTCAATTTAAACTACAGCCACTGGAAGAAAAATCAAAATTTTTTATCACCTACTGATAAAGACCAAAGCTGCAAAACAATCTATGTGTAGCAGATAGGAAATGGAGAGTAAAGGCAGAAACACAAAGCCGGGGGAGGTGTTAAACTGAAGGGACTTAGACTTAGAGGTGTTGGGTGACCAGCTTTAGCTCATACGCTGTGAATACCACAGCCATGTGGCACGACCAACACTTAAGACACTAATGGATGAGCTGAAGAGAACAGAGCTTAGCCAGCCTGACTCCAGGCAACAATGTTTACACTGTCTGTAATGGGTTAAAGGGGGGGACAAGGAGGGAGAGAGCGGTAGGAAACGAGGGAAAGAGACGGGTGTATGCGTGTGAGAGAGATAGAGACAGAGAGTGAGTGAGTGAGAAAGAAAGTAGGAGTATGTGTGTGCTTAGTGCGTGTGTGTGTGTGTGAGAGAGTGAGAGAGAATGAGAGAGAGAGACAGAAAGAGAGAGAGAGAGAAATAGGGAGGGAGAGAGAAATCATTCATTGACTCTCGCCCCCTGTCAGTGCCGCAGCAGGTTGCTATTGATTGAACACATTGCTCCAGGTTAGTATTGGTAAACAGGGCTGATGTGAGTGCATGTGGCATGGGGGAGCTGCGTAGAATCTATTTCTGAACAGAGTCCTGTCAACATCACAGGCCTGTGTGAAGACAACACAGGCATCACAAGCCATGGCACTCAGGGCACTCTTTTGCCTGTGATGCAGTCATGATCTTGCTTTTTAAAAATCTACCAAATGCAGACACCACTCTGCAAGTGGTTTCTATGCTTCTATGTCAGTGTTTCTGCTGAGAGGGTGTAACAACTCCAACCATCTCATTCAATCAAATATTTATTTATTGTTTTCTTGTTTCTCACAAGCTGGGAGTTTGGGTTTGGCTGGGAGGGAGAATGTGCAGAATTGATCATTAAGTGAGATGTCTCAAACAATCACATTACACATCACTTCAACAGCCAGAAAAAGTTTCACTAGTGATAAAGACAAAAAGGCTTTGAGAGCATCCGCTGACAATAAAAGTGAATGCCTTTGCATCACAAGACTGCGTTTTGCCTTCTCCTCCGATTGGATCAGCAGACTGCGGACCACATGACCATGCAGTGTCTTAAAAAGATTTACCAGAGATGGGCTAAAAATACACCCGCTGCCCTGTGGCCTAGACTTGGTCAAAAAAGGGGAATAAAGCATGGCCATGGGCCAGTCTCTCTGACGCTCCATCCTCCTCAGTCTCAGGAAACTGTGCTGGGGTTCTTCCTTCTCACAGTCTCATCTGAAATCAGTCCCACAATGGAAAGGACCTATTGTCTTATAGGGACCAGTTAAGCAAACAAGGCCTGTGCTTGACTGTCTGAGAAGAGGAGATGGGAGAAAAACAAAAGCGGAATAAACAAGGTACTTGGGTCTCTTCTCCTACGGTCGTTTTTGTGAGGCGAACCATTTCCAAATGGTTCAACTTTCCAACTGAACATGGGGGAAGTATGTATTAAAGCAGCAGACTGGAAAGTTTCTTTGCAGCTCTGTTTGTAAATATAAGTGTTGAGTGTATTAGGTCATGGCTCACTTTTGTGGTATAGCCTACCCATATCCATACCACTTTTAGAACAGTTTGACTTCAAATATCTTATTTTGGGAGGGGTTCATATACTTCACAAATTGAGGCCTTTAGTCATATACGACAGCCAATCATAATACCAAGAGGGGGAACTTTGGATAGATAGATAGATAGATAGATAGATAGATAGATAGATAGATAGATAGATAGATAGATAGATAGATATTCATCCAGAAGGAAATGAAGGAGTTAAGTCAATATATTTAAATATTTTCAGTGCTATTAGCTTATGCACACATATAGCCAAGTTGTTTACAGAGGCTGATGTGGTCTTTTCCTATGACAAAGACTTTCCCAATCTTACATTGAAAACTTACTGACAGTATTTATTTGATGCAATGGTGGCTGAGTTGGCATGATAGTGAAAATGAGTTTACAAAGCTAAAACAGGAACTTGGGTAAACCTGTCAGAGGAAACCACTTCAACCACTTTAACGGACAAGATGCGTTTCAGACATAGACACACAGCACACACACACACCATTGGGGTATGAAGGCATCAGGCATAAATACTCACCAGGGGTTCCTGAGAGGTGAACCCCTAGCACAAACAGCAGCCTTCCTCTGGAGAAGAAAGGGAATTGGAATGGGAGGTGTGTGCATGTGAGGGGTGGGTGGGTGGCAGAGGTGGTCATAACAACAGCCAGATGTAGGGGTGTCCCATAGGGCCTGTCACATATTCTCACAGACAATGCAATGCCTGTGAGTGGCTGCGAAAGGAAGTGAGGTCAAGGTTCCTGACCCCGCCCCCCCCAGACCCTCATCCCCCTCCAGGCTGAGTGAAGGGGGAAAAAAATTTTTGGTTAGCCTCACAAGTCAGGATCCTGTCTATGTACTTACCATTAATGCACACACTGATCCACTCCCTAAGCCTCCTGTGTTGTGTGCATGACAATATTGTCAATAGAACAGTCGCTAGATACTTCTTTTCATACCATCTGTGAGAGAGACAGATGTGGGAAAGAGCACAAATGTAATGTAATAGTTTCAATGTGACACTATGGCCTGAACTGGCTTTATGATGGTTGATTCATGCCAGAAACGGCTTTGAGGGTTCAGGGCTTAAGGGGAATTGGGATTCAGTCATTGCATCCTCATTATTTGCTGAAAGTTTATGACAGAGAAAGAGAAACTAAACAGCATGACCCCTGTTGGGTAAAAATGTCTCGTCTTGTATTAACAAACCCCTTAATGTTACAGCCGTGCGTGTGTGTGTGTGTATGTGCTTATGTGTGCGTGATGCTGTGTCAACATGCCTGGCATATGAAGTTCATTAGCCTGGGAGAACGCAACATGACAGAGCCCTGATCTCCACCATTCTCAGGCCAATCTGAGTACACCTGGGGCTGAGTGTGTAATGGTTATACAAGGACACGCTAACTCACCTTCAAAAAAACCCACAACTGAGTCAGCATTTGATCTTGACAACGCAGAGTGTGATGCACAAAATGGTGGCACTACATTTGGTTTTTTTCTGCATGCTTAAACACAAACTGTGATTCTTTTTGCAGTTTCTGAAACTAACAGTTGTAGCAAATCTATTCACAAAGTCTGCAAAACTTAAAGCCCAATGAGCACTTTGTACTCAGTTTGAAACTGTGTAACACAATTTTTGTGTCAACACAACACACTACACAGCACACAAAACTGTAAACACACCTCACTGCATAACTTGGTTTGCAATTTTATAGTAATTTGATTTGTGTTATATTAATTTGTTTTGTGTGTAGAGTTTTGCAAAACAGCCAAAAGTTTCAAAACCTGTGCCAAAACAACCAGAAAAAACTGTAGTAACTGGCCTTGACGTCACCAGCATGTAGCCACACATTGTGTCTGGGGCATGATATAACATGTTGATAACCCATCAATTTAAGGTAGGCTAATAATCTCAAATCTAGAAGTACCTTAGGCCTAGGTTACATTAATGTGGCCTGGGCCTAGAGAGGCTGTAATCTGAGGATTTTGACAAATAATTCTATTCTAATAATTATATTTTATGAATAAAATCAGAAGACACAGTTGAAGCTTAGAGATGCCCCAAGTGTGTCAATTCGTTAAACAGCTGTGCCCTTTCGTTAAAGAAACCCCCAAAGGAACCAGTTCGCCGCCGAGTCGGACAGCCCTAGGGGAGCTGAATTGAGAGGCATGAGAAGCACAGCCCTCAACCAGGGAGAGTTAGAGAGGAAGTAAGGAGGTGGAACAAAAAAATGAAGAAAAACATCTGGAGTTCATTTGTACCCTGAAGGGAGAGAGAAAATAACATCGCCTACAATAAAAAGTGTGCTTTTAATCGGTATCGTTGGCTGTTGCCTACATTTACAGAAAATACAGAATGAGTTTGGCGAGGCACCCTAGCCTCATCACATCCCTGTTGTGAAAAAATCAGTTTCATGAGTCAATAGTGGTGTGTGCAAAGTTTGTGGGGCTTG
The DNA here is from genome assembly GCA_015244755.2 of Tenualosa ilisha. Classification (NCBI taxonomy): domain Eukaryota; kingdom Metazoa; phylum Chordata; class Actinopteri; order Clupeiformes; family Clupeidae; genus Tenualosa; species Tenualosa ilisha. The sequence goes on from PYXC01000584.1 coordinate 7,183,902, forward strand.
TGTAGTCCTGCAGTCGCCCCACACCGCTCGCACCGCCCTGACGTCTCAGATAGCCTGTGGAGCTCCGTGGTGGAGGACAATCAGAGCTGACGGCCAGAGTACTGCAACAAAAGAGAAAGTGCCGAGCTTTATGCTCTGTGCCACACATTATCTTTAATGCCGGTGGAGGAAGACACATCCAGCCCTTTCCTCTGAATTGTGTTTGGATTAACAATAGCAGACTCGGTCCAGCTTAACGTTATGGATTCAACAATGGACATATCCATCGCAGCAGCTCGGGGAAAGTTGTGATTAACGTGATAGTACCTTGTGCGGACTGTTCGCTAAAGTTAACTGAAATTTTAGGTAACGTTAGCTCGTGCTCAACCTGGAAATACCTTATGTGTGGAGGATTTGAGTCAAGTTACACACAGTTAACACGTTTCGTTTTCGTTGTTCGTTTTGTATCGCACATGGGGTAAGTGTGCTTCTACATTTAACTTTATCGTTGTAATGAGTTTTGTACCACACACTAGTGTAACATTTTGAACGTTTTTTTTTTTAAATCTATATATAAAATTAAAGTAACTCAACCTACGTAAAGTCACTAACCGAATTGACAAAGTGCAAAGTAACTGAGCTGGTTAACGTTCGTGCCCATTAAGCCTTGAAAGGTTAATATTAGCGTGTAACGTTAGTCAGTCGGTAGCTAACGTTTACGTTAACATTAGTGGTGACCAGTTTGCGAATCTAATGTCTTATCACGTTTGTAACTTGTTTTATTGCATTGCCTTACTAGAGGGAATTATGACATTTCCCTTGTAACTCGCTATTTACACGCCTTCGAAGGACGTCAGCCACAGAAGTCAGCAGATAACCTTATCTCTGATGTGTATCGGTCAGCAGTGAAGTCCCGATGCTTATTCTGGTGACCTTATCATGATATCAATTAACACAGTTAGTCTCTCAGTTCCCAATTGCTAATATGGATGAATTATTAAAGTAACAATAAAGAGACAGATGTTTCGCATTCAGTGCGTACCTTAATGTGTAACGTGCGCTCTGTTAATCATTAACCTTAGTAGCCGTCATCGCTTCTTGGCTGAGTGAAAACATAGCGTAAACATCGCTAGGCTAGGATAGTCACTAGTTTGTCATTTACCCACGGGGACGCGCTGGGCAGCAGCTTTGGTTAGTGCTTCGTGGGGTGCTGCGCTATGGTTTTTGGCCGTTGCAAGGGCCGCAATTACACCCCCGCTTATCTCCCTCCCCCCGATGGTGTAGACTCGCTCATCCGTCTCTGTAAAGGTTGCATTGTTCTTGAAGGATGTATTAATCAGACAAAAGACTATTATACAATCAGGCATTGCTGTTGCCAGTATCTGTTCAGTGGTCACTGGAAAACGCGTGGATAAACTCCATGCACAAGAAGACTTGTTTCTTGATCGAATCTACCCCTACTCTCAGACATTGATACAATATAAATGCTAGTACGACTTAAATACACTTTTGCAGATTTTTTTGTTTTAACGTGGTAATGTGGCGTCGCATTGTATGTGACAGTGGACTGATAATGCACAAATTTAGGTCACTTCTGCTATGTGCAGTCCTTTCACCTCTGTTCCTACTTTCAATTTTGCTTGCCAGCAACATATGCTACATTGTAAAGCAGCAGATTTTGGGTCACAGCAGTGGTGTCAGCTCACTCTTGACACACTTATACTTGGAAAAGACAAAACATCATTTAATTCTAGGGAGGACAGGAATGACACAGCCAACAGAATTGGTGTGCAAGAGAGCAATAGAGAGGAGAGGTGGAGAGGTCTGTCAAGCAGCTTGCTGGCTGTATGGTCCAGGGACTCTGCATATGAGCCAATATGGTATTGCATACTGTGTTTTTTTTTTGTCATTTACATAAGGCCCTGATTCAGTCTCACACATATGTGTGGAAATCATTGAGCCACTCCCTTTAGCTTAGAATAGAGTCATCCCTCCAGAAAGCACCTCAATAAAAAAGGCAAACAGGCCCTTCAGACAAAACAAAGAAAGTGTATGGCGGGGGGATGGATGAGTGCCACATAAAGACTAACAAACGATGCGGCATGATAACATCAGTTTTCATGGGTGTGGAGAGGAAGAGTGGACAAATGCAGGACAGCAGGAATATCAGGTGTTGAATGAGACTGTTGGCAGGTCTACTGATGCAGGCGTTGACAGCGAGAGGAGCATGAGGTGTCGTCTAGGCCTGTTTGTTGTGTGTGAGTGTGTGTGTATGTGTTGGGGGGGCAGAGAGATGGGGTGTGTAAAAAGCAATGAGGTAGTGCTGATCAGTGGGGTGGTGTTGTGTTCTCTAGTAAACACAGGACTTTCCCATTCCTCTGAGAAGCTGGGCTCTGCAGATAGGAACCTGATACGGGCAGCCCACTGTCTGGTTCTCGGGCCATGTGACCCGACGCTTCATTAAACCAGAACAAAACCCACCACGCTGCTGCCAGCTCCCTTCACACATGCTTTGACGCGGACCCCACCAACGATAGCCCAGCTGTGTGACCAAGCAGAGACTAAGACTACAGTACCCATAATACATTGCTGACCAATTAACCTTGAATTGCTCTGTATTGATCATGACCTCATTAAGAGGTGACAGTGGTGAGTTATTGTTAACATCTATTCAATGAGCACTGGCCAGTGCAGCAGTGCAATTCAGATCACACAAGCCCTGATGTAGTGTTAACTGTGGGTTCCCCACTATTGATTATGACTTGAGTGAGTATGGCTTCCACAAATCACAGAATGCAGCCTAATAAGTTTACATGCAGCAACTTGTTCTGTTGCTGGGGTGAGAATTTGGCTAATGAATCCAGTAGCCAATAATCCAGCCTTAAGTAATGACAAAGCCAACTGAGAAATCCCCCCCCCCCACCTCTTAAGAACCGGAAGATTCCTTGCTGGGTCACATATGTAACTGGACACGTTTGAGAGAAGAGCTGTGAAGGGTGCATGGGAAGCCTCCTTAAATAAACAAGCGAATAAATAAACAGATGTATAAGTAACGGAAGGATAAATAAATGCGTGATGTAGCCAGCGGTGGGAACTTGAAGTGTGGGATTTTTGGGGGCTGGGTCACATGATCAGGGAGAGGTCGTGTGTGTGTGTTTGTGTGTGTGTCTGTGTACGCATGCATACAGGGGGACGAAGGGTGGGACCATGTCAAACAAGCTGGGCGGGGCAGGGCAGTTTCTTCGCAGAGTGGATGTGTGTGTGTGTGTGTGTGTGTGTGTTGGGTTTCGGCTACAGTGAAAGGCCTCCTGAGGCCGGTCTGAGAAACAGAGCTGATCCTATGGGAAGGCCGGATCTGGAGTGTTTGTTGCGTTGTCCACCCCCCTCCTCCCCCCTCCATGTTAGGCCACATAAAAGATTCACATGGAACAAAGAGGCCTGAGCATGGGGACTGTAACTGACTGCGCCGAATCGGATGCTGATGGGATTTGCAGAGTTCACTAGCCTAGATGTAATGGGAGACCACTGGTTCCCGTTCACCCCACTCCCTTGCTCCCTTCCTCTCTCCGGCTACACAAATCAATATGTGCCATCTCTGCAAGCGTATGGCCTCTGGTTGATCCCCCCCATCCCCTTCTTTTTGGCCTTTACAGAGATATTAATGGTGCCATGTGGTACCAGAGGCAACACGACTGCAGGCTGTGATTCCCCCCTTCTCCCTCTCACTCCCTCTCTCTCTCTCTCTCTTTTCCCTCTCTCCGTCCCTCTTTCTGTCTCTTTCTCTCTCTCTCTCTCTCTCCCTTTCTCTCCTTTTCTGTCTCTTGGCCTCACCACCACCCACCTCTTCATGCCTGAAAAACACTTTCTCTGGGTGTGGCAGCTGGAGCTAAATAAACGCCTTCTGTTTGAGGAGCTGCGTGGAGAGCAAGTTCCAACTCACAGCCTCCGACTTGCAGCTTGGCTGTCTCTGAGCCAAGAGCGGGGTGTGCTCCAGAGCTGAGGGGTACAGTGCCAGTGGGCCACAGTGACTTGGTTATGGAGTGTGTGAGGGTGTGTGTAGTTGTGTCAGAAGAAGCATGTGTGTGTGTGTTGTGTGTTGGGGAAGTATATCAACATGTGCGCACAAACAAACTTAGTCTGTTGAGCACATGTATGGGGCAAATGCACATGTGGTAACAGATGCTTAGGCCTACTTCCATATAGGCCAAGCCCTGATATGCTGTCAGCAGAATGCAGTCAGACAAACACACACACACAAAGAACAGACTGTACTCTTACTCAGGACAATTTCTCTTTCTCTCTCTCTCTCTCTCTCTTTCTCTCTCTTTTACTCTCTTTTTTGTTCTCTTTCCCCCCTACCCCCCCTCTCTTTCTCTTACTCCTTTTCTTTCTCTTTCTCTATCTACTTTATCTGTCTCACACTCTCTGACACACTGCTGCTGCTCCCCAGGCAAATTTTATAAATATTTAGCGAACTGACAGTTAGCGGTGGAGGTGGGGGGAAAACTGGCCATTTTAGGACACACACGATTTAAGGACCACACAGCCAACTCAAATGGCTTTAAAAGGTACTGTTCCTGTTGTCCCCCCACCTCCCTGTCCCCCAGGCCGATCCTTTCCTCCACTCCCAGGTACAAATTTAATAAGTAACTGACAGAGAGAAGCACTCATTTCGAGCAGCAGTCATCCGACTCAGGTTCTCTGCCCAGGCCACATGTAAGGAGGCACAGCAGCTCGGCAGCAAAGATGTGGTCAGACGTGATGTTTTATGGGGATGTTCAACAAAGAGAGGAAAAACATATCTGCGATTCATGACTAAGGATAAGCTTAAAGGCTTTTTTAGCTCTCTTTCTCAGTCTTTCTTTCTGTCTCTCTCTCTCTTGTTCTGGCTCTGTCTCTCTGCCTGTGAGTAATTGAAAATTCTTTCACGTAGCCAGATAAGACGTGTGGGTGTTTGACGACAAGTTTTTGTTGTAAGCCGGCCACGGATGTTTGGCCAGAGAAAATCTCGACTTTGCATCTGAAACGAAATAGTAGGGTTTTTAGAGTATTTCAAGGGGATTGTGGTGTGGCGTGGTGAGATGTGATTCGGTTGGGTTGGGTGGGGATGAGGGCCTTGGGAGTATGCCTGACCGGATTGGGCAGTGCGCCGCGCTGTGCCGCGCCGTTAATCAAAGCGGTCGTGTTTGCGGTCGGCCTCCCCTGCTGTTTGCTCCGGACGGCAGCACGGAGCAGCACTCTCTCTGTGCCCCAGTCAGAGCAGGTAGAGACCGACATGTGGACTACACGTCCACCACAGCTGCATACCAGCAGTGCCCTTCTCCACCACACCTCACCCCCTTTGTCTACTCTTTCTTTTCCTTCTTCTTCTTCTTCTTTCTTTTCTTCAAGTCTGCATTGTTATCCTGCCATGGTTTTGTTTGTGCAGCTGGATGAGCCCTCCAAGTCACTTTGGATGCTTCCACCCCCATCCCCATACAGAGAGAGGCAGTGGTGGTATGAGGAGTTTGGGGGGTGGGGGTTAAGATTTTTGTGTGTGTGTGTGTGTGTGTGTGGAGGGTGGGGTGGGGGGGATTCATGCAGTCCTGAGGAAGTGGAAGCTCAAGCAGGATCTCTGAGCAGTGTCAAGCCTGATTAGCCACCGTGGGACTCGAGGCTCGGGACTTTGGACTCGGGACTCGCTCTCTCTATCTCTTTCTCTCTCTATCTCTCTCTCTCTATTTCTTTCTCTTTCTGTCTCACTGATAAGTCCATGGCCTTCATCCTCATGGTAATGCGGATTCATGAATGTCTAAAGGACCCATAGCTAAGATGGAGGAGATCCTGCTCGGGCTCCAGCCGTTTAGCATGAAAATGGCCAGATGTCTGGGTGCTCCACCATCTCGGAAAAACTCAGTAGGAGACCCAAGCAGAAGGCAAAGACAAAAGCCTCTTGCTTTGCTGATTGGAAGTGAATGTTAGGGTGGTTGGGGGGGGGGGGGGGTTGTCTGGACATGTAGGCTACACCCTCACTCACTGGCCTGAGATGAGAGGACTTTACTGGAAGGAGAAAGTGCTCACTGTCCTCCTTGAAGGCATGTTGACTGATTTCACGAGTGCAATTAGATTTCCCCCCTTGTGTGAAGCACTCTGATGTCTTTGACCAGGCTGGCATCTTAAATTTGTCTTTCTTGTGTCCATTTAAAAGAAATTAAACTTCTCAAGTTATCATTTCAAGGGATATGATGACCTAGTTTGATGGTTATTTTTAATTGAATAAAAATGTACCTGTTCATTTCCTTCAACGTAGTTTTTCTAATGAATAAATGGGATCTGGGATTTTAATAGGGAGTTTAATAGAGACTTGTGACTACTCAGCTCTCTAAAGTATTAGCACGTGTAAACAGGTCACTGAGGTGTCCCATGACAGCTGATAAGATACTGGGAGAGAATATCCACTCACACAAACACGTGGCTGACTGGCTTCACAGGCCTGAGCATGCAGCCCACATGCAATGTGGCAACATAACACACGATATGCACACAAGCTCCACACGCAAACATGCCCGACTTGTAAACAGCTGCACCAGTAATGTGGTTTTTGAGCTAATGTGATTGTCTCTTTGCTTCCCTTCATTTCATGGCAGACTAAGTGCATCCTGTCTCTCGCCGAATCAAATCTCCTGCTGTACATTAGCAGCTATGTCCTCAAAACACAGAGCATTTTCCACCACCTCACCCGCTCAGATGAAAAGAACCTCCCTGATGGATTATTGATATTTCACTGACTCGTGTGTGTGTGTGTGTGTGTGTGTGGTGTGTGTGTGTGTGTGTGTGTGTGTGTGTGTGTGAGTGTGTGAGTGTGTGTACTGTATGGGTGTGTGTGGAGTTACACAAGAACCGTACTGAACTTAAGCAGAATGAAATGGATCTGTTTGGGTTTCCGTAACTATATTGACTGGTCTCTCTATTCTCCTTTCTGTCGAAGCTCCTGGGAAAGTGACCCTATAGATCGGACGCTCCCCTCCGTGTGTGGTACGATGAATTACGTCCCGTCCACTGCCTCAGGAGGATTTGATGTTCTCATGTGTCTGGGAGGTCTGGGGAGAGTTGGGAAGAGCTCCGCTGACATGCTGAGAGAGTGTAGGGGAGCTGGAGTTTATATGTTTATGAATAGGATGAGCCCTTTACTGTTCCTGCTCACTCAAGTGTTTCGCCTCCATTGACCGGTCATCAGGGGTCGTTTTGCGCAGAGGCAGACCCATTAAGCGCCCTTAAAACACCAGTTCAGACATTTTAATCTAATTTTGTATAGGCTTTCATATTTCTTCTGTTGCATTTGACAGGCTGCCAACGGGAACCAAGTGGAGGAGTGTAAATAGTGTGCATATCCTGCATTTTTATGTGAGGAGATGGGAAAAGCAGCCGTGGCAGACTTAAGAAGCACAGAGGGTTTATTGTGTAGATATGCCTCCTCGCCCGCCATTCTCTTTGCTGCAGACCAAGGCCTTGGCTTACGAGAAATAACACCAATTTCAGAGAGAATGGAGGCACTTCACACTTTCAGCTGGAAGTCTTTGGGTCCAGACAGACTTGCATATGGGCCTTTGTGATTGCGTGTGTGTGTGAGATTGTGTGTGTGTGTGCGTGTGCGTGTGTGTGTGTGTGTGTGCGTGTGCATGCGCGTGCGTGTTTATGCGTGTGTGTGTGTGTGTGTGTGTGTGTGTGTGTGTGTGTATGAGAGAATGAGCAAATGAGTGTGTGTGAGTGAAAGAGAATAAGATGGTGAGGCACAAGATTAGGTGTCTTTCTATAAGCCTCCGAGGGATGAGTGTGGGGATGGAGGCCATTATCCTTCCAGCTTCACAGCTCCCCACTGCCTCTAGAGCTTATTTCTTTCCTTCTCTTTTTTTGGGGCGTGGGGTGGGACTGTAATTTGGAACCTGAAGACATCTGCTTATCAAGGGCACCATGTAATCAGGATTGTTTTGTGTGCCTATATGCCCTTATAGATCATACGATCAGGATTTACGATCCTGTCCTGGCTCTTACCAGTTTTTTTTGTACAGACTCTTACACACACAAATTGATACTGTGATTGTACTGTACACAAAGTCACATCCCATAAACTCACTTTCTTTAACACTCATGCATACACACACACTCAGACACACACACTCTCATATACACACACACACACACACACAGACTCACTCTTACACTCTTGTACATTCACTCATACACAGACACATGCATTGATACATAACCCCTGAGCAGAGGATCCTGTGGTAGAGCAACAGAGAGAGAGTGAAAGCGAGGGCAAGGGTGGGGTGCAGCTCAGCTCGGCTCAGCTTCTGGTGAAACGGCGTGTTATTGGAGCTCAGCAGCGGGACAAAAGGGGATCACAACGCGCATTCAGAGATGCCGCACAGAGGATATCCCCCACCTCCTGTGTCGACAAGAGGTTGGCCGGCCTGGCGAGAGAGAGAGAGATAGAGATGAAGGGAGAGAGATGGACCGAGAGAGAGAGAGACCGAAAAGGGTGCATTGAGAACAAGAGAGAGAGAACACAAGAACGGCTGAAATCCGAGGTGGCCTCTGTGTTTCTTATCCAGCTGGTGATCTCTGTTGGCCTGATTTGGTACACAAGAGCAGCCGGATCTCGCACAGTTCCTCCCTCACGGCTGCCTGCATGTCAAAACTAGTGTTAGGCAGGCAGGCAACCAGAGCTCCCTCATGGTTCTTGGAAATTTATCTAAACCTGCCAGTGAGCTTTTTTTCCCCCTTCATTTGAAATACCTTTTTAATAAATGTTCCTGGCACTGCAAGGTTGCCAGGTTTCTTTATATTCCCCCATTTTTTTTTTAGGTCTCCCCATGGAACACTGAATGATTCTTCCCTTCAACTGCTGCATTGTCTGTGGAAACTGGAGGGGATGGATTGTCCCCTGAATTGGGCTGTTAAGCTTTAATGGGAACAAACTATCGGAGCAGAGTCTGTTAGGTCCTAATAAGGAGTGCGTTTAAGTGTGGGTCCTGGGGCTTCGGGTCGAGTCCCCCTCCTTGAGCCCTTCTGTGGGGAGCGGAGGAAAAGAAAAACTTGTCAGGAGGGCTTAGCATAAAGAGCAGCGAAGAACACATTGTCCCCGAACGCTCCAAAATTAATCCCACCCGATGAGTTTTTAATCACCTCTTTGTGGAGTTTTTCACTTTGATCTGTGTGGTGAGTTTTACATGTGTGTGGTGAGAGGATTGGGGGTGGGGAACGGTTGGGGTGGTGGTGGGGCAGTCGTGTAGAGAGGGAAGATGTGGTCGCGTAAATACAAAAACGCAGGATGAAAGAGAATGAGGAAGAGACCACACTGAATTGTCAAGCATGAGATGGAGGGGGTAGGGGAGAGAGAGAGAGAGAGAGAGAGATAGAGAATTGTTTAGGCTAATTAGAAACTGCATGCTTGGGGGGTGGTTGACATGAACGCTGGAGGGGTGAATGCATTACAGCAGCTTTCAAAGATCAGACCCAGGAGCCCCTGCATTCACCTACCTGTCACCTTCTTGTTAGCTTTTGCTCCCACCTCCTACCCTCCTGTGGGGCACATTGGGTGAGCTGTCGATCACGGGTGGGTCGGTACTCCTCGGGGCTCTGCGTTGGCCCTGTTTTTATTATTATCGTTATTTTATGGGTCCTATTTCTGGGGGGAACCCATCCCCCAACCACTCTTTTTCCTCCCTTCCCTCCTCTTCCTGCTCCTCCTCCTCCTCCTCTGTGCTCCCAACTCTCCGAACCCCGCCAGCTAACGAGTGAGGCTGTGAAAAAACCACGGAGTCGGACGCTAGCTAACAAGGCAGACAGACGGTCATGTGGAGGGGACAGACGCCGCAAAGTGCCACCGCTGAGACGGATGGACAGCTGGCTGGCCAGCCCCCCCCCCCCCCCAAATGTGCCCCCATTGCCACCACCACACAGTTCACCACTGGTCTCTTTTCTACAAAACCTTCAAGGACTAGTTGGGAAGTCGGGAGTGGAGAGAGGCTTACATTTTCATAATTACAAGGAAGCAAAAAAGAGTAAACACCAACCGCTTCCCTTCCCCCCTCAAACTGGCTCGTGCTGAAATGATAATGAATTTCCAAATACCAAAAATTAGCATAACGGAGAGCTGTACATGGCTTCCTCCCCCCTCTGCCCTGCAAATCAGTGATTAAAGTCCCCACTAAAATAACATTTCATCTGTTCAGTTCACCCATGTCACTAAACACAGGGTCAGCCATCTTTCCATGTTGTTTTTTTCATCCCAGGCTTACAGATCTTTTTTTTTTTTTTTTTCCAAAGAGTGAGTTTCTGATGTGCCTCATGCTTTCAGCGTTCATGTTGTTGAACTTTGTTTCAAACAGATTTCGCCCATGGCCTATGACTTATCTTTTAGTCACAGCACTTGCAGACAGATATTTAATGTTGATAAAGTTTGTCATTTTTTTTTCCTTTTTTTTTTAAAAAGTGTCTTGAGATCATAAATGATCTCTTTAATTGCTGCCACCCCACGTGTGGTGGTAAGCAACCTGCCGCGTTGGTCTACGAAGCCGTACGTATGCCCCTTTTTGAAGCTGACACAAGACCATCTAAAAACACAAAGCTGCATGCCACAGAAACCACACTGAGCTCCTTTCAGATTATCTTTTGTACCCTTCGTCTGAACGTAGGTGCAGCCACAGACACTTCAGCGCTAAACTTTCCACTCCTCTGCTTTCTGAATTTCCCCAGTTTCTTGTCTTCTCCTGCGGCCTTTACTGACTCATTTTGACATACATTTTGTCTTCAGTGGCGCAATATGTGCAAAATGCTGGTTACTTGCAGATATAGCAACAATGATGTCATCCAGACGGTATGGTTTAAAAACACGGTGTTGCATAATTTTCAGTTTCGTTGTTTGTTCTTGTACTGACATTTTGTTTGTTTGTTTTTGATAAGAAAGCACACATGGAAGATTGCTTGCGTGGGTACACCATGATGTAGAAACTCACTTACTTTTATTGAGTCAGTCAGGTGCAGTGACAAAAATGACCTTTTTCCTTCTTCCCCCTGAGTGGAAAGATCAAGAAACCAAAAACGTAAGCAAAGATCAAAAGAAGCAAAAAATAGTCTGTTTTTTTTTTTCTTCTTTCCTGCATGTGAAGTTTCACTGGGAGGTCCTAGTTCTTGTGCATAGAATCAGACAGAGTGTGTGTGTGTGTGCGTGCGTGCGTGCGTGCGCGTATGTGCGTGTGTGTGTGTGTGTGATACTGTGTAGGCAGTGCGGTGCAGAGATGGGCTTAATAATAAGCAAATGCTCACCCAGCAGCCACAGCAAAGATGGAGTGGTTAGATAGAGTGGATAACTCCTTTGAGTCAGTGTGTGCTGGAAGAGATGGGCTTGCTGTGGCACAGCTGGATGTGTGTATTCAGATGTGAGAGCGTGTGTGAATGTATGTGTTAGAAACATATGCACCGTACCAATAATTTTTAACTGAGGTTTATACATTGGTTTTGGGAAATTTCTTTAGCCATGAGGTTAACAGTGACACGGGGGTGGGTTACTGCCTACATGGGACTTAATGCCCTTTCTCCACTTTTTAAGCAAGCAAGGTTTTACTCCTTCTATAAGTGACTTAAGTTATTAACTTTCAAGTGGTAATTCTGAATAGCATTGTGCTTGTCACATGACAAAATTAATAGTAATTTTTCTTTAAAAAAAAATCAAAAAACGCTGCCCTGCGGTTTATGAATGGTGTGGAGAACACACAGGAAACTAGAAACTCAGTTGGAACTCACTCAGGTGGTTCCATGTTTTTTGGAAGGTTGTCATGCCTGTAAGTGTGTTTTTGTACCAGCTTGAACATCACTATCAGCAGGACCCTGTCAGACCTGAGATAACCCCAGCGAGGGGCAGGCGGGAGAGGGAGGGAGGGAGGGAGGGAAGGAGGAGGGCCATCTGGTTGTGACACCCCTCCTGGAGACAGTCTCCACCAGACAGCCAGGATACCAGTGTGATGTGATGCAGACCTGCAACTCTGCATATATTACCAACAGCAAGACTCCGCACCAGTTCTCTGTCGCACAGCAGAGGGTATTTTGGAAAAGGACATTAATGTTGAACTGTTTTTAGTTCAGCACATTATCATCAGACTATTAAAGCTGAAGAACAAAAACATGGGTTATATGCAGATACTTCCTCTAGCTTGTTTAGAGCATAGAGGCTGTCAAAGGTGTGCACAGCGATCCCCCGCACCTACGATCTACGATCCCTTGCCTGACCTTTGGTACCATGACCCCCATCACCATGAGAAGGAGATGACCTCTGTAGCAACCACTCCAAGGCTGGAGTTCCCTAAACCCTAGGTAGCCGGCAGCAAGTAGCAACCGGAGTATCAGCAGGCCTCTCTCATGCCTTCTGTTTCTCTGTGTGACTTCTGGTGAGGTGACGCCTGGTGCAGTGCTGGGGCCGCTCTCTTCCACACGTCAGATCACCTCACTCAGTCCCAGTCCCTCTGGGATCCTGGCTGGAGTCATATCACCTCACTCAGTGCCAGTCCACCCCACACACACACACACACACACACACACACTCTTCTCTTCGTGCGCCACAGCTGGAAAGTTTGCACTATGGGGTCCTTTTTCCATGATCGGGGCTGACCGGGGGCTGAGGCTCAAACGGCCTCAGGCCAACACAGGACAGAGCAGGGCCTAACCAGGGCTGAACCGAGACTTTTGGAATGGAATGTAAATTCAACAATAAAACTGAAGAATTTTGAAAACTGTCAGGTAGCATTTGTGACAGACATGGTTTAGCTTATATTTGTAGAAAAAACAAATATTTACAAATATTTACAAACTTTGCCCGTGATCCAACCGACATGTTTAAATGTTCATGTCATGAATTTTATTATGTTGTTTGCTCTAGTTGCTAAGCAGTATTTGGAATTTTCTAGCATTGTTAGCAAAATCCCTGGTGCTCTAGCTAATGGAAACAGAAGACTGGATCTAGGCACCTGTGTTTAAGGCCGGGTTAAAGCTTGGGACTGGCCCCAGTCCGTAATGGAAATGTGCCACTGGAAAGCCATTTGCCATCAACTCTGAGAACTTAAATGATCCAGCCAGTGGGAACAAGCTTGCTGGATGCATGGTAAACGAGGTGGCCTTAGAGTGCTCTGTGGAGGGGGTGCGGTTTGTGTGTGTGTGTGTGTGTGTGTGTGTGTGACAGATGGGCTATGTGATTGATGAAATCATGAGAGTGTGAGAGTGTAGCTAGCTGTGACAGGAAAAAAAATGTGAAAGGCTCATGTGAGTGTGTGTGTGTGTGTATGTGTGTGTGCAGTGTGCAGGCAGAAATTAGGGATGAAGGAGAGAGACATCAGAAGTGAGGAAAGCGGAAGAGTGAGAGAATGAGAGAAAGCTAGAGAGGGTCGTAAACAGAGTGGAGCAGTTTAGTCTGTCATACTCTGTGTAATTAAGAGTTAAGAGACGGAGGCAGTGGGAGAGACACATTGGGCCAAGATGAGTGAATCAGAGAGGAAAGAGATTCAGAACAAGAGAGAGTCAGTCTATGAAATGATAGTGAAAATGAAAGAATGAGAATGATAGACAGATGGAGAGAGAGGAGTAGAGAGCAAAGAGCAGGTTATGTTGTCCCCCTGAGCACCAGTGACAGGTCCAGCATTAGCAGCTCAGTGTGAAGCAGCTGGGGCAGACAAGACGAGCTGTGACCTGCCTGCTCTGTCTTTCTCAACCTCCCTCCCTCCCTCTTGCTCTCTCTTTCTCTCTTTCTCCTTCTTTCTCACTCCTTCTCACTCCCTCTCTCACCCTCCCTTGCCCTTCTGTTCTGTCCCTTCCTCTCTATCTCCTTTCCTTCTCTACTCCACTCTACTCCCTCTTTATCTCTCCCTCCCTCCCTCTCCCTCTCCCTCTCCCTCTCCCTCTCTCTCTCTCTCTCTCTCTCTCTCCCTCTTGCTCTCTACCTCACCTTCCTTGTCTCCCTCCTTTCAACCCTCCTGTCCTCCTGCCTAATGACTTGTCAGATGAGGGTGAGTGGATGTGAACATCTGCTGCTGGGCTTGACGCGTCAAACACACACACACACACACACACACTTAGACTCATTCAGAGACACACACAGGCAAGGACGCTACATATCCCCGTGAGGTGCAATGAGGGAATTGAAATTGACCGCGCCCAGTCTGAGCAGAGAAATTGCGACTCTTCGTCGCCGCTTCTCAGCTTGGGGTGTTAGGCACCAGGCCGTCTAGACCGCCGTCTAGAAGTGAGTATGTGCGAGTGTGAGAAGAGAGAGAAAGAGAGGATGTGAGAAGAGCAAAGCAAACTGCTGTCTATCTGCTCTGTGCTCTGTGGCTTTGTCTGCCTCACAGAAGGACTTTTAGGAGATAGTTGAGCAGAAAAAGAATGGGGAAGCTGTGGCGTCAAGTGAAGGCACTAGACTGGCAGAGTAATCCTTGTGGTGTGGGCACGAATGTGATGCCACAGCTCCACTTAAGCAAGGCCTGGTTAGTTAGTGGAACGAAGCCCTCTTAACTCCGGCCCTCAGACCAGCTCTCACTGCTGCCACATCTTCTGCTCAACTGTACTTTAAACATTAGCCACCATATAACCAAGAGAGGCGCTTTCCTGCTGGTCGCATGTTCTAATAAGCAGTGCTGTTGGTGGCTACATCTTGCAGCAGTGTGGTATTTTACGTCTGGTTTCGGAGGTGATGCATATCACGCTTCTTTCCGAAAACACAGGTTTCTGTGGCAACTGCAGTACAGGCACTGTTGCCTTTGTCTTTCCTGTGTGATGTCTTTCTCACACACACTGATTTCTAGAGGCTACCAGCTCATCCACTGCAGAGAGAGAGATGGAGAGAGACTGGGACATATTCCCACTAAGGGAGGGGTGTGTGTGTGTGTGTGTGTGCAGGGGGTGGTGAGGGGCGTTAGGAGGAGCACTTACTGGCCTGTGCTAACACCCATTATCCCAGAAATGGAGCAGAGGACACCCAATCACAGATAAAAGCAAATGCAGAGGGCATCTCCCAGCACCCCACAACCCCTTTCTCACCGATCTAAAAGCTGGAAAGTGGAAGGGCATCCATCCATTGGAGTGTGTGTGTGTGCGTGCGTGTGTGTGTGTGTGTGGTATCTGTATGCGTGTGGGGGGAGTGGTTATCATGTCGATACTGCTGATGGAGTTCATGTCAATGCAGACAGACTGAAAATAGATGGCCTGTGGAATGTTGTGAGACACATGCGTGGATCATGACAGGAGCAGATGGGCACAAGAGACCCTTGAGAGAGAAAAGCAGTTCTCTTACTTTAAGGGGGCGCACAGCTGCACTGATGGTTAGAAAGACAACTGTAGCAATAAGAATATGAGCATTCACACTGACCAACATTATGGCTACATTCATGAGTAGGATGTCTGCAATTAAATTGAATAGGCTGCTGATTGGCTGTCATCTTTTTCATCAGTCTTAGTCACACTGAAAGTGAATCCTCCCCAATATCGATTTTCATGTCATTAAGTGTCGAGATGTTGGCTTTCATATTAGGTAGAGTGATTGTTGTTGCCCTATTTACTGTCCGAGGGGTGAACAGCTCCTCAGGTTCTGAACAGGCGCTGTGATATGACTCTGCACTTGTGTTAGTAAAAAGGACACTGTTTTTCTCTCGAATACAGAATGTACCATCATGAGACTTGACTTGACATAGTGTGTGTGGATGTTTGCGTGGTGTGTGTTAGACTAGTTATAAATGTTTGTGTTTGAGGGAGTGTTTGTTTTTGTGGCTTTGTGCTTGTGGGTAATTTGTGTGCATTGTTGGTGGGGGGTGGTGGTATGAGGGTGTGTGAGAGAAGAAAGGGTTGTGTGTGTGTGTGTGTGTGTGTGTGTGTGTGTGTGTGTGTGTGTCTACTAAGAGAGCACAGAGGATGTATCACCAAGGGGAAAGTGGATACAGCCTGCAGACCTGTGACTTGAGCCAGGTAACAGGTGTTGAGTGGAACCCTGGCTGCCAGGCTGGCCCCAAGGAGCACTAATTGGGACTTATCAGGTGTTGCCGGGAAACACAAACAACACCTGTGGCCTTTGTTGCTGATGTCACTCAGGGAGCAAGGGGCGGGACTCTGTCTGATGTTGGGGAGTGGGGTTTTAGCGTCCCTTGTTTAAGTGTGACCCAGGGTAAGATGACAATGTTGTTTTTCTTAATTCACTGTAAGGGCGGCCTTTCGCTGGCATTTAAAGATGTATTATGAGAGGTGCCATCAATCTGTCCATAGCAACACCACCTCATACACCAAAGAACGCTATAATACTCACACCACCAGTCTCACCTAGGGTTAGATCTGATCTACAAGACCACCACTTCATCCGCAACCAGACTGCACCCGTGCAACAAAGCAGAAACACAAATCGACCACACAGCCACAACCACATAGCCTTGCCAACCATAGCAACCAACACCTCACACTCGATCATAGCAACACCATAACTATCAACGCTACCTTTAGCATGAAAAGAAAGCTTGAAAAGGAAGAAACTCTCTCTCCTCTGAAGAGATGAAAGAAAAGAAAACAAGAACAAGGTTGCAGCACCCAAGCTTAATACATTGCATGTCTGGGGGGGTGGGTAATTGCATCACATAGAGTGCCACCAAGAATAGCAGTTGACTGATACAAAAACAACATGTGCATCTTATGCGACTTCCCTCCAGTTGCACAAATAAGACCAGGCCAGATCCTCTCACACTTAAGCATGCTTTGCCGGAGTCATCGATAGTTATCTGCACCAGTCATGATGTACGGCACCTAGTCACACACGTTCTCTCAAGCAGCTTGCCTTATGGATTGTGCTTGCGTGAACAAAAAAAGAAGCATTACACAGTGTTTTTGTAGTTTTGTGAGTTTCCTGTTGCGGCAGCGATGACACCTGTTGAACCCCCCCCCCCCCCCATGCTGTCTTTAGTTTTCATTTGCTGCTTCAGTCTGCTTCCTCTACCTCTCTGTCTTGTTTTTGGCTTCTTCCCCTCTCTGTCTTTCTTCCTCTCATCTTTTTTCTCCTCTCTCTCTCTCTCTCTCTCTCTCTCTCGCTCCCCTCTCTGTAACTCTTTGGTCTCTTTGGTGGGCTTTGAGAGCTGAGGAGGATGTTGGTTCTGTCAGCAAGGGCACTTCCTTTGGCCTTAAAAATAGGCTGGCAGCACACTCCGCATGAGCACACATTTTCCCTTTCCGCCTTGACCCACAACCACCAGCCCCTTGTTCACACTTCTTAATCGCAACCTGGTATCTCCCCAACACACATCCAGTGTGCCGCTCTGTGTGTGCGCGCTCGTGTGTGTGTGTGTTTGTAGACAGAAGTAGTTACTTAACCACAGACACAAGCAATAGCAACGATAAGAGTGATAAGAGAGGAAGTTTCTCTTGCTTTCTTGTTGCTTTTCCCATGTTTGACATATCACAGCCCATCCTTGTCTTCGTCTGCATGGCAAAGTCCAATTGGCTGAACCACAGTTGATGTTTCATGCTTTTCAAAACACAGTGTCTCTAAACAGAGGTATGCTCTATGTCATTGTCTATGCTCGTGTCTGGATGGTGAGTGCATGTGTGTGTGAATAAGTCTGTGTGTGTGTGTACAGGGGAGCAGGAATGCTCCTGAGATGGCTCTCTATGCAAAACCAGCCTGTCAAGTTTCACGTGCTGTCAAATCCCTCGATGAAAGACGCCAAGGTCTCTGTGGTGACGGCGCGTCTCCCGTCGGCCTTGGACAAACAAATGAAGTGCGTCTGACACTAATGATTGTAGCGCAGAGTGGAACTGTGAGAACCTGAGAGAATGGGGAATGAAAGCGCGGAACTGAAACACAGAGTGAAGATACCATGAGAACGAGCAGATACCATGAACTCAGTCCTAGAGCCTCAGCGACTACACCAGTGTGATGTCCATGGTCAAAGCGCAGGCTATGTCACTCAATAAGGACACCCTGATGTAGTCACTGATAGTATCCAAATGCTGTGTATGCCCATAACTGCCACTATCCAGCCCATTCTGGCTCAGTCACGCACCTGTCTTATCTTGATTCTCCTGCCAGACTTCTAACCTTGCTGTCGGTACGCTTGTTGCTTTCTCACATTTCCCTTCAAAGGCTGACATATCAGACAGACAAAATCAGTCATGTTGTTTAGCAACTTCCTGTGAACGTTGAAATTCATACTTGCTAACTTTCTGTCACCAGCAATGTACAAGGGGGGTCTGATTGCTTGTTGGAAACAAACTCTTGCCATTTCTTTGTACGCAGACTTCACCAGAAGTAAACTATTAAGCCTTCGAGAATGATGCTCTTTTACACCGTCTTTGTCTTCCAGGGACAGTCGAGGCCTGTTCCACTCTGCACCTGTCACAGTCTGAAGGGGGCGGTTAAACGCTGCCTTTGCCTCGGTTAATGGTTAGCTCGTCTTTCGTGTGGTTTGTTACAGATTGGCGGCGGCGGTGACTGCTTAGGTAGCCCCCCTCGCTTTTGCTTTCAGTCTCGCTCTCATGCTCTCGGCCTCTCTCTCTCTCTTTGTCAATTTTCCTCTCGCTCGGTGCTCTTCTGTTCTCGGTGCTCGCTGTGTGTGTGTGTGTGTGTGTGTGTGTGTGTGACTGAGGCTGATGCAGGTTGAAGGGCAGTGCTCGGCGGTGAAGGAGGCCATTGTTCTTTGTCCCCATGTGAGGAAATAGTCTGCAGGTTGTTATTGGCACAGCAGAAGCAGCTGTGTCTGGGACCTGTCAGTGTGTGCGACTGCATGTCTTTGTAAGGGGTGTGTGTGTGTTTGTGTGTCTGTTGGTATGAGTGTGTGTGTGTGTGCCTGTGCAAAGAGGTATATTTTTAGTGTCAATTTATTTGTTGATATGTGTGTAGAATGAGAAGAATAGTATCTGTACTAAGTGTGTGTGTGTGTGTGTGTGTGTGTGTGTGTCAGAGAGAGAGACAGAGAGAGAGTGTGTGTGTGTGTGTGTGTGTATGTGTGTGTCATGCAGATGTCTCAGATTCCTGCCTTTGTCTCCAGATGCCATTCCACATGGCTGCGCGCACTCGTCCGTCTCTCGGACGGCTCGGGATTTGCCCAGCGCTGTCAGGAGCTTTTCACAGCTTTGCAGCCGAGACCTGCCTTGTGTGGATGACAGAGCAGTGCAGAGGGTGATGAGTAGGAGAGTGGGAGGGGAGGAGAGAGTGGAGAGAGAGAGATGGATGGATCGATGGATAGATGGATGGGCGTGATCAGTAAAGCTCGGCTGCCTTTGAGTTTCACTACCAAAGACAGTCAGGCCAGTGACTAAGCATGCAACATGTCATTCAGTCAGTCAGACATGGAGACCTTTATGAGAAGTGGAAGTGGATGTACTGAAATACTATGTGTTTCGACAAAGAGTGACCGTGAGTTGTGTGAAAATCGAGTGGACGCAAGAGTGGAAGCCTACAGTGTGACATAATTTTAGTCCACATTGACATAGTTTAAGCACTTGATTCTGTCAGATTCGAACAAAAGTTTTACAAACTTGGCCAATTATGGGTCTCCGTACCTGAGTTCACTTAGCATGTAGTGTTCAGATGACCTGCAGAAGAACATCAGTGCACTGAGTTTAGCTACACTATCTGTGTTTTTGAAGAGGATTTTTTTCCCCAGTTCATATAGTCTGATGAGACGATAGCAGCTTTGAATTTCCTGTGTTTCTTTTCTCTGGCTCTAATGAGGAGGTCAGGAAGTGAGTAACCAGTTCATTATCGAAGAGACCTTGAGTTAAACACGGGACCAGGCAGGCCGGGAAGAAAAGACAATGCCTGACCCACCACCCACCACCCAGGCTCTTTTAGCTTTTCAGCTGACGGAGAAAACCAAATTGAGACATGCTGACATGTACAGACAGTTACAGATAGTTCAGTAGCAACCCTCATCTATAACCTCATGCAAATATTTCTTAAAGCTACAGGCCTTGATCCTGGAAAAGGACAAGAATTGTTTATATTTGCCCTCGGCAGCTTCTCAGATGTAGCGACTTCACACTGCTGTGCTCTGTGAGCAACACTGTTTAAATAGACAAATATGGCCAGTCTTTCATTTACAAACACCAAAGAGTTTCTTCTTTTTCTGTCTTGGGCACATAACACACACAACAGACACAGGGTGAGGAAATTAGGCCTATATTCAACCAGGGCTGGAAAAGTGGACAAGGAGTAACATGTATGTGCCTGCCCGGTCGTCTGCATAATTTGATTTGAGGTAGACATGAAAGATTATTAGTCTTGATAGATATTTATTTTCTTTAGGAGGGGATTTTGTTTGTCACTGTTGATGACTCCCTATTAAAAACATTACTGGGCCATGATGAGTAAGAGGATAGGCTGTTCTGTGGGCTGAGGTTGTGTAGGTTTACATCCTGGACTTTTCTTTTGTTCCTTTTCTGTTTAGTTTTTAGATTTCACTGTGTCTAAAAAAAAAAAAATGTGGCTGAGCGACACTGAATGTGTGAGTGTGTGAGTGTGAAATGGAAACCACACACACATATAAGCACACACATTCATATGCACACACACACACACACACACACACACACACACACACACACCACACACACACATATAAGCACACCCATGCATATGCGCACACACACACACACACACATACAGACACACACAATGGTACTGGATGTCCAGCCTTGCACAAATCTCAAGAGATTATCCCGCGCCGCGTATGAATAGTATGAAGTCAGGGCCTGCTTGGTGAATTCCAGCTCTCTGCTGAAACGCTCTTACTCAACATGGCTCCAGACAGGGGCCTGTGAGAACAGTGCAGCCTCCTACTCCTCTGGCGTATGAGACCAGCGGGGAGTTTAATGTGTGCTTGACTCATCAGAGGCAAGAGCTTGCAGGGAGAGACATGCAAGTCCTCACACAGCATGAGTGGGAAATGATGCATTTCCTGTAAACGGATGTTTTAATGGTTTTGATTTTATTGCTTTTGTTGTGCTCTTATGTTGCTTCAGTTTCCCACCTGTACTGTATGTACATACATGTGTGAACGTACTTTAATTGTCCCACATTTGCATTTACTGACTGAATGTCCAGATGCTGTCATTTATGGGAATTTACTACAGTGTGATGCAATGTAGTTTTCATGCCTTCTTACCTGTGTCCTCTTTTTGTTTACCTGCAGGTGACCCGCTAGATCTTTCTGGGCCATTGAAGACGTGCCGTCAGGAGGGATAGTCTCCTTTCATCCATCACGACCAAACCCCCCCCCCCCCCCCCTCCCCCGCCCCGCCCAGGTCCTCCCCTAAACACCCTTGCCACACTTCACCCATCCCTGGGTGAAAGCATGACCACTGGCTCTGAGGCATCTAACCCGAACCAGGCCACGTGTAAATGACTAGTGTCGGACACGCCAACGTGGTCTGCCACGCCGTCGCCATGAAGAGCAAGTATTCACAGTACTACAACAAGACCCTGATCCAGGTGCACTACCTGGTGGCCAAACACATGAACGAGAGCGAGCTGAATGCCCGCAAGCAGAATAAGAATGGCCTCAGCTCGCTCAGCATCTTCTTCGTGGTCATCTGCAGTATCATCATCCTGGAGAACCTGCTGGTGCTGGTGGCTGTCTTCCGCAACAAGAAGTTCCACTCGGCCATGTTTTTCTTCATCGGCAACTTGGCCTTCTCCGACCTGCTGGCTGGCTCGGCGTACATCGCCAACATCTGCCTGTCGGGCCCGTGGACGTTCGAACTGGTGCCCGTGCAGTGGTTCATCCGCGAGGGCACGGCCTTCATCGCGCTAGCCGCCTCCGTCTTCAGCCTGTTGGCCATTGCCATCGAGCGCTACATCGCCATCACCAAGGTCAAGGTGTACGGCTCCAACAAGACGTGCCGCATGTTCCTGCTGATCTCCGCCTGCTGGGTTACGTCCATCCTGCTGGGTGGCCTGCCCATCCTCGGCTGGAACTGCATCAACGACCTGGACGAGTGCTCGGCCGTGCTGCCGCTCAACTCCAAGCGCTACATCCTCTTCGTGGTGGCCATCTTCAGCATCATCCTGCTCTCCATCGTCATCCTCTATGTGCGCATCTACCTGATCGTGCGCCACAGCCACCAGGAGACGGCCGCCAACTCGCAGGCCTACTCGCTCCTCAAGACGGTCACCATCGTGCTGGGCGTCTTCATTGTCTTCTGGCTGCCCGCCTTCACCATCCTCCTGCTGGACACGTCCTGCCCCATGTCGTCGTGCCCCATCCTGCAGAAGGCCGACATCTTCTTCGGCTTCGCCACGCTCAACTCGGCGCTCAACCCCGTCATCTACACGCTGCGCAGTAAAGACATGCGCAAGGAGTTCCTGCGCGTGCTCTGCTGCTGGGGCCTGCTGCGCTCCACCGAACACTGCGTGCCACTCAAGAGCTCCAGCTCGCTGGACCACTGCACCAACAAACACGAACACCAGTCCATGCCCATCATGCAGGAGTGTACCACCTGCGTTTGACTCTGTCTCTCCCACCCCAACTGAGGCCTGAGTATGAGTTCGTGCGTGTGTGTTTGTGTGTGAGAGAAAAAGAGAGGGAGCGTGTGTGTGTGTGTGTATGTAAGTGCGTGTAAGCGTGAGTCAAGGTCGTGATGGAGGCGTTGTGGAGAAAGGTCATCGATGAGATGATAAGACTGCTGAGAGTGGGAGGGTGTATAAGGGGTGGGGTGGGGAGGGGAGGGGGGTTCACTCGAAAGGCCGTCCAGAACCCGGACTATGATGGGGTCGCCTCCCACAGAGCCAGGATTCTGCCTTTCAGAACTTTCACACCGGTGTGAGTTCGCCATCAGTCAAAGCGTTCCCTGTTTCGACCGGACGCATGGTAGGACTATAGCATTAGCCATTCCTGGAGCAAAAAAAGGGTCTACCTGCTTGTATTTTCTTATTGTTCAATGTTACAGACCATTCTCGGTCTCTTTCAGTGACAGCCTGAGGTGTTACGGGCAAATGTAAGTCTTACATTAGTTTTTTTTTGTTTTGTTTTGTTTCATGGCCAAAAAAAAGGAAAACGTGCAGAGACACCAGAGCTGAATCAGAAGGGCCATGGAGAGCTCTTCAAGCAGTGCAAAGCCAAATGTCTCCACATTGCTTGGCAATGACAAACGCAAAGCTTCAAAAAAGAAATATTGCACTTTGTAGACCTGCAAGTGTGTTAGTTTTATTCGATTTTTTTTCTCTCCCTGGTGAGTCCTCATCCTCAGAGGTTGTGCATAAATAAAAGAGTGAAAGATGTCAAGGAAATGATGGGCTCAGCTCGACTCGGAGCTACTCACCATATGAGACCAAACCTTCATGAGTGCCCTCAGAAAAACAACATTGCTATATATCCACTTATATACATGTGCATAGTTCTAATTTACTATCCAATACAAAAGTACTCTGCTTCCCATGTATTGCATGAAATTTCTAACCTTTGTAATGGGGGGAAAAAAAACAAACTAACGTGTATGACGTACAATTTCACCATTAACGCCTTTTTCCCTCCTCTGTGCTCTCCCGTGCTCTCTCTCTGTCCGTCTGTCTCTTTTACTGGGTTCTTCCTCTCCCAAATGTTTCCTGAGAGGAAGTTAAGTACATTTCCTCAAGTGAGCTGGCACTGATAAATTTCATTTCATGACAGCTGTCCAGCTCTCTGACCACTGGACTGTTGCCTTGACAATGTTGTAGCGTTGCAGCGGCAGCGCGTGCCTCCTTTTTTGTTTTGTTTTGTTTTGGTTTTGTCGTCGTTGTGCCATCTCTGTAAACGGAGTTGAATGGAAGCATGAAGTGTTTGGAGCTGTTCTGCTCCACCTATTGACAGTATTACAGATCGCTGATCCTGTTAAATTGAATGTTTGGCTGACATTGAAATCCATAAAGATGAGTTTTTGCACTCACGCACACACTGTGAAGTCTTAAAAGTCAAAAGTCATACACGAAACAACATTATGTCCATTTAAAATTGATGAACTCTGAGGGCTGAAGATGAGGCTACAGGCTTCTCCTGTAGAGGTTCCTGCCCCCGGCCCATCTCTACTCTACTGCTCCAAATCCGGTGTCCCATCCACCATGTCCTCTCAGAAAAGCCCCTCAACTTCCTGTAGACGCAGGAAGTCCTGTGCTTCCGAGGGCAGTTCCTGTTGTTCAGGACGACTGACCTCATCCTTAGCTCCTCTGAAACATACAATAGACAGCATGAACACAAAACCACTGGGCATATATGGTGCGAAGGCTCAACATGAAAAAAAAAATTAATTAAAAATCCACACATCAGTCAGGAACAGAGAAAGCACTTTGGCAGCTCCTGTAAAAATCTGTCTTTTGCGCTGTTTTGTTTTTGTTTTTTTGTTTTTTTTAATCTACAAATTCACACCCATCTGTCCCACACTTCATTCAGTGAAAACAGTTGCCTAACCCTGTGGAACAATGTATTATTTTTATTATAAATATATGAGTATGTATGTTTGTACCTATATGTACAGTATGTAAGTATGTGTATACGTCTTGTGCAATAGCCGTGTGTCTGTAGTAGCACGCTACCTGTGTTGACCTGGTACAATTTTAAACACTAATAGAGGTACATAAACTTTTTTTGTTCCTTTTTTTATAAAATAAATGAAAGTGAAAAAACATGCAGTGTCCTATTCATTTGCTTTAGCTTTATTTGTCATACAAGGGATGGTGGAGATAAAGTGAACAGTTTTATTTCCACAACTAGTAGACCCATAGTAGAGCATTGTTTTCATGCAATAAAAATCTTTTATTGAAGTAGAAAGAATGCAAAGGACTGAACTCGCAGCAGCATGAAATGCTGTATGCAAAGCAATCTTGGCCCAGTCCCTCTAGGCCTTGACTGCTGACAAACAGCCATTCCCTTGCCAGACGCTGAGGAGCGTAGGAGTGCAGATGTGTAGGGGGCAAGTGTGTGGGTGGGGTACAAGGAAAGGGGACTCTGACGGGGTGATGAATAGGAGTGGCAGTGTGGGAAAGGCGTGTTTTTGGAGGCTGAGTGGAGCTGGATGACCACAGGTCTTGGGAGTTCTTGGCCTAAGGAGAGATTCAGGGCCAAGGAGAAACAGAGGGAGAGGGCCTTGGGAGTCTGGCCTGGTTGCTGTCAGATGTCCAGGATTCCTGGGTGGGAACACTGACTGGAAAGGCCCTGGGAGACAGTGCTCCTGGGAATGCGGCCAACATTTGGTCGGCAGGAAGTGACATCAGCCCCTCAGCAACCTGCCACAGACTAAAGCCATGCAGGAACAGCTGTGCCGTCTGTAGAGCTAGGGCATGTACTCACACAAACACACGAGGAACAAGAGGAAGAGAGGACGTAAAACAGTTATACTCCACAGTTGTCTGACTCAGTTTTGAAATATAATCAAAGAGCGCCATCTTGTGGTCAAAGCGAGTAACTAATTACTTAACGCTACTTAAACTACACCTAATTTATTGACAGCGTAGATCTGTTTGGAAGGGTCATGCTCTCTGAACTTAGGGGTATGCACATGAATCAGATCAGGCTATTGTAAAGCCTTTTCAAGTACACGTGTTTCTCTCCAGTTCATAAACAGGCTCTTCCCTGCTGATTGAAGGAAGCTGCGGTCGGCCAAAACATTAAAAAATACAAATATCAAATCACCTCACACCTCACAGTGCCGCAAGAACTCAGTTAAACCTGTTGACGTTGTCACGCTGAGTCGTTTACTTAGGTGTCACTATGAACAGGGTGAACCACATTTATTCTGAAGTTTTCAGCCTAATGTGGTGGTTTAAGTTGTTGGGATGTAACCCTCCACGACAAGCATCATATGAAACGTTCTCATTTGGAAGAGGATAGCAATGCATGTACAGGAATTAACATTTTACTGCATCAACCGTCGTTCTCCAGTTGAAGACATGAAGTTGAAGACCTAAAGGTTTAAATCTGAAATGCAAGCGCACACCATCCGCTAATTAATTGTTATGGGGAGTTGACAACAAAGATAATTTACTTTCTCAAAAATTAGCATAATAGGTGAAAAAATCTGTGGGGCAATCAGCTAAACCAAGAATGAGTGCGCTGGTCTATTTCAAAGCAATATAATGGCGAAAATATGATTTCTAATTGCAGAGTGTTGTCTAAACGTTTCCTCTCTGTACTCATTCAGAAAGTGTTAAGAACATTATTTTTCTTCTATCACAATCGCCGTACACCCCTCCGTGTATGAGGGCTTGGTGAAATCCTCTGTCTGTTTTCCTGGGTTTCAAAATCTTTGATAACAAAGGAAGTCGAGGATAAATAGTATGCTCTATCCGCAAAAAAATATGGAAATAAAATCCCATAATCTTTTTCTAATACGATTCTATGTGGTGTCTTTGTTCGCGAATGCTCTTGGTACACTAGGGATGGATTATTAAATGGAAAAAATAAATAGAGTTTGACATATACCACCCCTATGCGACAAGTAAGTGGTACCGTCTATCGTACCCGGGTTTCCGCGCGAAAAGAGGCCCGCGCGTTGCAGCTGCGAAACCATAAAAGCCTATCTAACCCCCTCCGCAGTGATATTGCAGTTGTTGCCATCCTGGTTTTAACAGCGTGTTTTATTCTCTGGTTTTAATCTACTCTTATTTTATTGTTTTAGTAGTTCTCCTTCAACTTGAAATGCCTACCAAGACCTCATTGCATCTACCAGAGGATGTCAGGGAACGGTATGTTTTGTGCTAGCCATAGCTACATATATTCTCATTGTAAAGATGTCATTGCCATTTAGATGGTAAAGTATCTCGTTAGCAAGTTATTTTGCTGTACATTGTCTGAATTGGTACTCCATCATAGCGATCCTGCTGCTTGAAACACAATAGCTCTTGTGTCACTAAGTTGTTTTTCAGCTAAAGCTACATACTACTTCAACTGATTTGGCTGTGATGCTAACCATGTATTTTGCCGTTTGTGATCGTGTATGATTTCCTCTTAGTATGTTGCGGTAGTGTATGATGTTGACCATCATTAGTGGCATTCCATGTTTTGGTTTCTGGTTAGGTCACAGTCTGAATTTGGCGCCAAATATGTTCAAGCCAAACATGATGGATCCTCCAGTGTTAGCTAACGAGGTAGCTGGCTAGATGGCGTGCTGTGTCTGAACTGCTGTGCTTTGTAGCTGCCTAACGTGCAAATGTTGAAGAAGTCGCGTTAGTGTTACATCCTTTACTCTATCTGACGTTTCGTTAACAGTAGCTATTAACGGGAGGGCAGTGCACCGTATAAGATGGCTGGGTCGCTTTCTTGGTTATTGACTTCACACCAGGCAACGTACGCTGCAGCATCCTAGCATGTACGCCAGGTTAACGTTAACAGTTTGCTACTTCTGCGGAACTAAGTTTACATCTGTTAAGCTAAACGGTTTACAATCCAGTGTTGATTACCTTTTCAACTCTCCCTAGCTTTGTGGCGAGTGTCTTGAGTAGAGCTCATTCACTCTAACTCTCTGCCCCAGATCATCGAGCGTTACGACATCTGAGCTGCCTCAGTTCACATTACATGGGAAGTGTAAAGTTGAACACATCAATTCAACACATTGATATGTAATAACAGTGTGTGTGCTGTTTTTCTCTTCACATCACAGGCTACAGGTATTGGATAAGGATGGGGATAACATGTCAGATGAGGCAAGTGAGGGAATTTCTAACACCTCTGCAGTTAAAACTGCAATTTACAGTTTAATTCTTGTTTTTAATGGAATGATGTGCAGAGGACACTAATCTGACTTTATTATATTATTATTTATTATTATTTAGTATATTTAAGCTCATTTTTATATTGTATACTTTTGTCTTTGGTGTTGGTGTAATGATGAGGTCTGTTTTGAACGACTGATGCTTGTTTTTCTCTTAGGAGTGTGTTAAAGAGAAGCTCAGGTTACTGCAGGAGTTTCTGCTCACTGACACTCAGGACCAACTGAAAAGCCTTGAGTCCCAGCTGAAGAGCAAGGAGCTGTCTGTTGTAAGTCATCACTTGCTAAGAAAATACGTCCATTTAATATAGCCTGTAGAGAGTTGCAATTAAAAAAAAAAATGCAAGTAGTTAGAAGACAACACTTGCAAAGTAGTTGTAGGCTTAAAATGTAAGCCTGCACATGTAGAAGTGCTTCATCTCACTACAGGCTTTGCTGTGTTTTCCATGGGGAAGAGTGCATGATTCACTGCGAAAGCTGCTGTCCCTCCTAGTGTCTGTTGTGGTTACTAATTTTAGTTGGTATTGGTAATGAGATCTTTCAAATTAAATTGATAACGCTAGAATTGGCAGCAGTTTTTGCAGTCTTTTAGCCTGGCTGTCACACCAAGCTTAAAGGATCAGACCAGTGTGCCCAGGCTAGGTCTGTTGATTTAACTGACTAACTTTTCCTCTTCTCTCACCAGGATGGCTACATTTCGGCTGTCAAAGCAGTGTTGAAGCAGGTGGTCTGTTCGGACAAAGGTAGTCAAGGAGACTGTGTGGAAACGAATGGACAGACCAATGGCTTTTCAGAGAATGGCAACAGCAACCACAAAGACAATGGGCAAGTGGAAGCTGCTATGGATGCCCAAGAGGAGGGAGAATCCTTGAAGTCTCCGAGCGCTCCCAAGGGCAGAGGCCGTCGTGGCAAGGCTGACTCTGAACCCAAGAGTGAGTCATGTCCCCACTGTCCACCCCCCTTTTCATTCATAGTTTTTGGTTGTTGCAATTCTGAAGTATGTGATGGTCATTATGTTTGTGCAAGTCTTTGTGT
Organism: Tenualosa ilisha; assembly: GCA_015244755.2. Taxonomy (NCBI): domain Eukaryota; kingdom Metazoa; phylum Chordata; class Actinopteri; order Clupeiformes; family Clupeidae; genus Tenualosa; species Tenualosa ilisha. The sequence continues at coordinate 7,212,651 of PYXC01000584.1, forward strand.
AAGGCTGTGTAAGATTGCGTCAATCTTCAATTTAACTGAGCCCATTAAATCAAAAGTTTCACTAACTTCCTGGCTGCCTGCCACATCTAACTTTTGCAATGTGCTGTTGATTTTCATTTGCCTTAAAGGATGAGAGCATTTCTTTGGCTCTGTCTGGTAGAATTCGCTCCTATGAAGATTTGAGGCCTGTGCCAGTTGGAATAGCATGCTGGGTGGTTCATGACATTTTTTTTTTTTTTTTTTTTTTTTAATTTTTTTTTTTTTCCCCTCTTTCCAGAGTCTCCAACTGGGTCAAGAGTCACACGAAACTCTGGGAAGCAGCCAACCATTTTATCCATGTTCTCCAGAGTGTGAGTGTTTCCATTTCTCAACATTGTTTTTGAGATTAATATCGCATACCTGTCTTCGACTGTATGACTGGACATGGAAGTAATTCTCCCGTCTTCATCCCAGTCCCAAGAGAAAGTCAGATGAGATGGAGAATGGAGATTCTGCTGCAAATGGTGTTGTGGAGGAGAAGAGTCCGGAAGGTGACTCTGAGGAGGTAAATTAATTAGTTTTCACTCCCCTCTGGGACTTGGAAATTATTAAAGAGGAAGTGGAAGCATGAATGGTAGTAATAATAAACTCAATGTTTTTTCTTTTTTTTTTTTTTTTTCTTTGCAGGTCCATGAAGAGAAGCGCCTTAAACTGGAAACTGAAGACAGGTGAGGGCAAAGTACTCTTTGAATGCTTTTTGTTTGCTTTGTAACAGTGTTCTGGGCTTGACTGTACTGGCCTCCGTGTCTCCACAGGCCAGTCACTAGGGAGTCAACCACTGCAGCCAAACCTGTGGCTCCAGCCAAGGTGATATTGGCTTTCTCTCTCTAAATATCTCCTATGACTTATCCCATCAGCCTGTAACATTTATAACTAGATATCCTGGAATAAAACGAGATGTCCTGCCACATTGCTTGTTTATGTGTATGTGTGGTCTTGCTATATGAGCAGCTGACTACTTGTTAGTTTAATTCTTCCTTGCCTTTTTTTATTTATTTAATAAAAGACACCCCCACCCAAGTGTCCTGACTGCAGGCAGTACCTGGATGACGCTGACCTCAAGTTCTTCCAGGGAGACCCTGATGATGCTGTGAGTGCATTTCCCTCAACTAGTATAGTATTTATGGGTAGTAAATTCATTAAAGTATTTCAAATGGGAAATAAGCAGTTGTTAGTTAGTTGCATGTCGATCCTGGTATGTCTGTATCCACTTGTATCTATTTGGTGGAGTAAGACTGGGGGTGCACACATGTGTTTTGACAGCTGGATGAACCAGAGATGCTGACAGATGAGCGCCTCTCCCTCTTTGACTCCAATGAGGATGGATTTGAGAGCTATGAAGAGCTGCCTCAGCATAAAATCACTAACTTCAGGTGAACTAAAGTGGACATGTTTACTGTTGTTGTGGTCATATTAGCCGCTGCTTTGTTGGAAACGTCATGTTTATGATTTTGGTTTGTTTGTTTGTTTTGTCTCCAGTGTGTATGACAAACGTGGTCACCTGTGTCCTTTTGACTCTGGCCTCATTGAGAAGAATGTGGAGCTTTACTTCAGCTGTTCCGTCAAGCCCATCTATGATGACAATCCTTGCATGGATGGTAAGATCTGCTGTTGCTTCTCTGTATCCTCTTAGTCTTGCGTTCACTGCCAGTGTCTCTCAAAGCTGCACAAGACATCAGTGTGTGTGTAAGCATTGGAGTTTCCTTCCTTTTCCAAGGCGGTGTACCTGCTAAGAAGCTTGGACCCATTAATGCTTGGTGGATCACAGGCTTTGATGGTGGAGAGAAAGCACTTATTGGATTCACTACAGGTAATATTGTCCTTCAGTGACTTATGGTCTGTGTCTGTGTCTGTGTCTGTCTTCCCTCCCTCCCAGTATTGCTGGTGCATTATCCAGAACATGCTCTGTTGCAGACTTGTTTTCCAAATTAGATTTGCCGGTCAACACCTGCAGCGGTTGTTAGGCAGCCGCTCCTAAATTTTGCATATTTTTTTTTTTCATATCGAGCATTATGAAGCATAGTTTTTGGCAACAAGTGCATCTTAGCTTTGTGCAGTCTAGTCCTAGTCTCAGTCCTCCTGTCTTGGCTTTGAGGTCTTGTGTCTGACGTTGTGCCGTTGTCCCCCAGCCTTTGCTGACTACATCCTCATGGACCCCAGCGAGGAATACTCGCCCATCTTTGCACTCATGCAGGAGAAAATCTACATGAGCAAGATTGTGGTGGAGTTCCTGCAGAAGAACCAAGATGCTACTTATGAAGACCTTCTCAACAAAATAGAGGTAGGTGTGTGAGTGAGACTTCTCCCATGCATGTGTGTAGCTTGAGAAACTTGAATGGGAATGAGTCTAGTTGTTCAGTTAAGCAACACAGCATACTTAATAGGTCTAACTCGCACCTACCCTGCTTGCATGTCTTAACACTTGTTGCTTGGTTGTGTACCCCACCACCTCCAGACCACAGTGCCCCCTGCTGGCCTTAATTTCAACCGCTTCACAGAGGACACGCTCCTGCGGCATGCCCAGTTTGTGGTTGAGCAGGTGGAGAGCTACGATGAGGCTGGCGACTCGGACGAGCAGCCCATCATCGTCACGCCCTGCATGAGGGACCTCATCAAGCTGGCTGGAGTCACCCTGGGCAAAAGGTGGGTCTGCAGTGTTCAAATATGGGCCCCCCCTTCTCAGCCAGGCTGAATAGGCAGATGCACAGAGAGCATGATGCCACCCCAAGCACATTTGTTCCCCCCCCCTCACACACGCTTCCAGTCCCTGAAAACTGTCTGCTGTTGCTGACAAAGGCAGAGGCATGGAGGATCAAGGAAGGAAGAACAAGTTGACCTGTGACCCTTCATTGTAATCGCTTCTGTCCAGGGTGATGGGGGAAATTCATCCCTCATTCGATCAAAACTTGTGACTAGTACTGGACTTGATGGGGAGAAACTGTCTGTGCCTCGCTAAAAGGTTTCAAGCTCAGAAATCCTCTCCTCAGTGTCACATATTAAAAGCGTACATGTTTAAAAGCCACTCCAAATTGCACCACTTTGGATTCCCTCCGCCTCGCCCCTGTTGGTTCAGCAGAAGTTTAATGTCCCCTCACAGTTTGATGTGGTTAATACATCTGGGCCGTGTTAGCATTTCATTTATGTAACGAGCTGCTGGTTAGCCTGAGCCATCTTGTTTTTCTCCTGCTGCTGCTGCTGCTGCTGCTTCTTGAGCTGTGCTTTTATGTATTAATTTATTTACTTATTTATTTAACAACCCCCTCCCCTCGTGTCTCTAACCACCCCTCTAATGTTCTTTAACGCAGCATGCTGTTGCACTGGTAGGTACCTCTCCTTTTGTTCAAGTCCATTCTCCCTGCAGCATGGTCAAGTGCCCACACATGAGTGGGTGCATTGTTGTGGCCAGTCAATTCATGGCTGCTTTTTTTTTTTAAAGAAGGTGACTGCATACAGGCTTGTTGAACATTTGAGTTTGTTTGTGTTTGTTTGTTTATCTCTATTTTTGTTTGTGGTGTGGTGGTATTTTGAAGTGCAGCAAATAAACTTCTAAAAGTCTGCAGTGTCCTCAGAGATCACATACAGGGCCTTAAGGACTGGGGAATTGCCTTGGCTATGTCTGAATAATGTAGTCAGTGAACAATGGGGTGCGCAATAGTTATCCTCGCTCTGTTCCTCATCCTTTTAAGTCCCCACACGCGTAGCCCATATTTATTGACCAAACTGAAATTCACAGTCCATGAATCTGACGAATATTTGAACTTGTTCCATACGGTGATTCTCTTTTCCAAAAGGTGCTTGGCCTCTGTTTTGTTTCCTCCCCCCTTATTCTCTCCTCCCTCCTTCCCCTGTTTATGTTTGTGAACAAGATGTTTTATGTTGTGTTGTTTCATGTCACCATTATTGCAAAGGCTCTGGTGTTCCATTGTGGCCTGGTGAAGTCATCTGAACCCGCATGGCTCCCTGTTCCTCCAAGTACATGTCTGTTTTCATTGGATGCCGTGCGACTCGATGTGGACACTGAAACCGGTTTTCTCTCTTCTGCTTTTCTCTTCTCCAGGCGAGCGGCCAGGAGGCAGGCCATCCGCCATCCCACCAAGATCGAGAAGGACAGCAAGGGCCCCACCAAAGCCACCACCACCAAGCTGGTCTACCAGATTTTCGACACCTTTTTCTCAGACCAGATCGACCAGAACAACAAGGAGGGCGGTGGCGTGAAGAGGCAGCGCTGTGGCGTCTGTGAGGTGCGTTTCTCCACGCGAGGGCCAAATGCGGGTTCTCAGACTCCCACCCGTGTACAGCGTCTTGTGTCCAGTACATGTGTGCACACACCAGGCTGACGTTTGACCCGGGTTTGGCCCACTGAGTGTTGTCCATGGCCTAGATTTGAGCAGTATACAGAGCTCCACAGCTATCGGCAGAGCTGGCGGCTCATTATTGTTCTGTTGGTACGTGAATCGGCAACAGGGCCAGCAGCAGCTGTCAGTCGGCATCACGGTCTGTTCTCTTAAGTTAGCCTGCTGTGTGCACACGACTTGCACACTAAGTGGTCTGTTTCAGTTGGTGAAGAGTGAAACACTTCCCTGAATTAAAAAATAAATAAATAAATATTTGTCTGGATAAATGGTTTACGTGCAGCCAGAATAAACCTGGGATCATTTGTCAATTCCTGCTCCCTGTAATTGCCATGTTGGCTGGTACATGTAAGTGGGGAAAGTTGCAAGGCAACTGTATCCTAAATTTTTACTCCAACGCACCCTAGAGTTGAATGAAGGGACCAAACTGATTCCTTAAATGTGTTTCATGCTTCCATCCAGGTGTGCCAGTCCCCAGACTGTGGAAAGTGCTCTGCCTGCAAGGACATGCTTAAGTTTGGTGGCAGTGGCCGCAGCAAGCAGGCCTGCCAGAAGAGAAGGTGAGCGTGCGTGTGTGTGTGGGGGGGCCCTGGCTGCGAGATCAGTCCCGGCTCTGAGTGTGCTAATGAGATCAGGCTGGGCAATGAGGCATGTTTGCAAAGTGAGTCATGGAATGACATCCACTCCCTCCCCCTGCATCTTGTCTCCAGCTGGACTGATTTTCTGCCGAGGAAAGCTAGCTTCCAACACACACACTTTCTGTGTGGTTTAAATGTGTTTTTTCTTCTCAATGTGTGTAGATGTCCCAATCTTGCGGTGAAGGAGGCGGAGGAGGATGAGAACATGGAGGAAGAGGATGTTCTGCCCCCAGTCAAGCCCATGTCCAAGAGCATGTCTCAGGCCAAGAAGAAAAAGAAGAGCCAGAGCAAGAAGTCCTGGGTTGGGGAGCCAGTCAAAGTAAGAGCCCTCCCCATCCCACTCATACGCCCAGCATTTGCTCTCTACCAACTCAAACATCCCATTGCCCAAAAGAAATGCAGTGCTGAATGTGTTGTGTGTGTGTGTGTGTGTGTGCGTGTGTGTGTGTTTTGGCAGGTTGAGGGCAAGAAGAAATACTACATGAAGGTGTGTGTGGATGATGAGGTGCTGGAGGTTGGAGACTGCGTGTCTGTCAGTCCGGACGACCCATCCTGGCCCCTGTACCTGGCCAGGTATGACCTCGGGCCATGATGTGTTTTATACCCCTTGTACATTACATGACATGAAACTTTATGCTTTTTCGATCAAGATTTGTTTGAAGTAAAAGCACCAGCCATATGATTTCAGTGTTGCATGTTTGTCTCATAAGTCTCTTTAATGATAAGCCTGCACTGAAGTGAGGCAGCACTTTGAGTAGAAGCTGGAAAAATTTACCATAGGCTAAGTAGAGCGCAATCTGCAGCCATAGTTTTTTTTTTTTTTTTTTTTTGTGATTGTGTACTATGCATGCTAGGGTGGAGAATAAGGTTTGGTGCGTTTTTGCTTAATTCTACCAGGATCACAGCCATGTGGGAGGAGGACGAGAAGATGTTCCACGCTCACTGGTTCTCCCGCGGTACCGAGACGGTTCTGGGCGAGACGTCGGATCCCCTGGAGCTCTTCCTGGTGGATGAGTGCGAGGACATGAACCTGAGCTACATCCACGGCAAGGTCAACGTGGTCTATAAGGCCCCCACTGAAAACTGGTTTATGGAGGTAGGCCCTTTTTGCTTACCCCTCTATTCCTCTCTGCTTGTAATGGTTGAGAAATCTCCATTTAAAGCAACTCTGTAGGAGCTCTCTGCTCTTAAGCACCTTGTTCTTTGCGAGTGAGTTCTCGTATTGCACGCCGCAAGTCAGCCTCTTTGGGGGCAATGCATGCTGGGTGCTGGTTTTGATGTGACCTTGTGAATGGTTGCTGTACGCAGGGTGGCGTGGATGAAGAGGAAAAGTTCATCGAGGATGACGGCATGAGCTTCTTCTACCAGCTGTGGTATGAGCCTGACTTCGCCCGCTTTGAGACACCACCGAAGGTGACCCCGTCAGAGGACTGCAAGTACAAGTGAGTGTCTGCGGAGCTGGTTTCCTCACTTAGCCGGTTCTAGACACATTATGAAGCTTGTATGACCCTCCCTGGGTATCATACGTGCAAACTAGTTGCTTTTCGGCAAAATTAGCTGATTTTTGTGTGGACCATGCCATTTGCCCCAATGTGGCTTCAATTTGGGCTTTATTTTTATGTATGTATTATTTATTTATTTATTCATGTTGTATTAAAAAGTATCCAGAATCCATAACTTTCACTTCAAATCCCACAAACCTGTGCAAATTTTGTGCTGTAACCTTTGTCTTAATTTAAGACTTTAAGACCTTTTTATGACCATTATGATTGAAATTGAAGTTGTTGAAGCCTTCAGAAACCTTGTTACAAGCCTTTACTGACATTCGCTCTGCAGGCTAATCTATTGCAAACAGATGTGGTTTGTTACCTTTTTCAGACCTTCTAAATGCAGGTATATGATCTTGTTTGTCTGCCTGCAGGTTCTGTGTCAGCTGCACGCGGAGTGCAGAACGTGTGGAACAGGAGACCCCCCGTGCCTTTGAGCCCTTGGAGGATCAGGACAACGACTCCAAGACCTTCTATGCCTTGGCCTGCCTGAAGGGAGACCAGTACAGAGTGGGAGACAGCGTCTACCTGCTACCTGAGTCCTTTGATTTCAGGTGAATGCGGTTTTTTGCTTTCTTGTTTACATTGTAGACAGTTTTGTGCTGTCTGTGTGAATTGTGATCTGCCTGTTGTGGAGTGCATTGTTTTCGATAATTTGAAGAGTTTGGGCTAAACTGGCACTTTTTGGATAATACTAATGTGTAGCATTTTGTGGTAATATGGATGTCCTTTTCTGCATTACAATTGACTTATCTTGTACTTAGTCCTGTCTGTGTTTGCTGCAAAGGTATCTGATGGCATCTGGCCTCTATTCTTTCCTCAGTGTGAAGGCGGCGAGCCCAGTGAAGCGCTCTCACAGGAAGGACGATGTGGACGAGGAGCTGTATCCCGAGTACTACAGGAAGTCCTCCGACTACATCAAGGGCTCCAACCTGGACGCTCCAGAGCCGTTCCGCGTAGGCCGCATCAAGGAGATCTTTTGCAACAAGCGCAGCAACAACAAGTCCAACAGTGCTGAGGTTAAGCTACGCCTCTACAAGTTCTACAGGTCCGTTTGGCTCCATCCACAGCCAGAGATTTTGCCTTTGAACTGTTTCAATAAACACAAGCTGCTCAGAGATCAAGCACATCTTGTAGTATCTAACAATGATGCTCCTAAGGAATTTAATTAAACAATGCACTTGGTTCATTTCAATGTGAAATCTGTTTTCCCAGGCCAGAGAATACTCACAAGGGGGCCAAGGCAGGCTACCACACGGACATCAACCGGCTCTACTGGAGCGATGAGGAGGTCACTGTGGACATGTCAGAGGTGCAGGGCCGCTGTCGGGTGGAGTACGGAGAGGACCTGGTGGAGAGCCTGCAGGACTACTCCAGTGGAGGCCCTGACCGCTTCTACTTCATGGAGGTGACCCCGATTTAATTTTAGGTCTATGTATTGGTTGGTTTTGTTTATACATTACTGACATTTTTTAGATATGAGAGATTTATAAGATACTTACTCTGAACAGTGCTATGTAGAGTGTGTTTATTCAAATATTAATTTCAACATGGCTATTGTTTTGGCAGGCCTACAATGCAAAGAGTAAAAATTTTGAAGATCCACCCAACCATGCTCGCTCCGTTATTAACAAAGGCAAGGGGAAAGGCAAGGGCAAAGGTAGGAATTCCCTTATCTGCCGTGTCTCCAAAGAAACCGCTCCACCTGATTTTGTGATTTAAGAGGGGTCTTTTAAGGTCCTTGACCTTTCAAAGCATTTAGGGTTTTCCTCTGTCTCTCCAGGGAAGGGCAAAGGGAAGGCTGTGGTCGCCCAGGATTCTGCAGAGCCAGAGCCACAGCAACAGAAGGTCCCCAAGCTGCGCACGCTGGACGTGTTCTCCGGCTGTGGGGGTCTGTCTGAGGGATTCCACCAGGCCGGTGAGAACCTGTGGTCTGAAAGGGCGCCAAGAGACCTTTTAAAATGCACAGGGCCTTTTTGTCAGTCTCCTTTAAACATGCCCATAAACTTTACCATTCTACCATAAGCTTGGGGAAACCTAGGCAAGTTGAGAGCATTCAGGTTTGTTGGAAATGGTAGGCATTAATTACCCCCCCCCCCCCCCCCCCAGTTAATTAACATTAATTAATTCATGTTTTGGAGATGCAAAAGTTGTGAGTTTTTCTCTTTTGCCCATCTTGCTCTTCCCACCATCTTTAATTGCACCACCATTTCCATCAACAAGAAATGGCTAATATTCAAAAACTGCACTTGAGTTGTGTGAATGTGGGCTTATGCAAGTCCCTGCCTCTCTGCAGGCATCTCTGAGACTGAGTGGGCCATTGAGATGTGGGACCCAGCAGCCCAGGCCTTCCGCCTCAACAACCCGGGCACCACAGTGTTCACAGAGGACTGCAACGTGCTGCTCAAGCTGGTCATGGCCGGGGAGAAGACGAACTCTCTGGGTCAGAAGCTGCCTCAGAAGGGCGATGTGGAGATGCTGTGCGGAGGGCCTCCATGCCAAGGCTTCAGCGGCATGAACCGCTTCAACTCGCGCACTTACTCCAAGTTCAAGAACTCCCTAGTGGTGTCCTACCTGAGGTGTGTCTGTCTGTCCAGCTGTCCGTTTACCTGACCTTGTAATGGGTTTCGTTCTCTTTAAATGTCTTCCACTTTTTAAATGTTCATCTTTAGTTTAAAATCTTCAATGGCTGCTTCATCAAGAGTGGTGTTTATGCTCCGTCTTGCAGTTACTGCGATTACTACCGGCCCAAATTCTTCCTGCTTGAGAATGTGAGGAACTTTGTGTCCTTCAAGCGCTCCATGGTCCTGAAGCTGACGCTGCGCTGCCTTGTGAGGATGGGCTACCAGTGCACATTTGGAGTACTGCAGGTAAGTGCACACCTTGTTCGGTGGCTCACGTTGACATTTAGATTCGTGGTTGTAGTGTGACTTCCCTCATGTCTTGTGTACAGTTTTTTTTGGAGTGGTTTTGCTACTAAAAGTAAAGTCTGAACTTTAGTGTTGCTTTTGTCAACAAAAATAACGTCATCAACGAACCTTTATCACTTTACAGAAATGAGACTGTGCAACGTAAATTCTGGTCATGTGACGATGACTACAATTCAATATACAGTATAATGTAATATTTTTGTCGAATAAAAGTGATACTAATTTTGGTTTACAAAATAAAAACGATGTTAAAATGTCTCACTTTCGTTGACTGAGACGAGACGTGTAATTTTGCAGTATTTGTGTTTCCTGTGTCTCATCTGGTTGCACTGCTCAGATGCAGGCGTCACTTCCTCAATCCCCCACTCGCAACATTATTTAGCTACAAGATGCAGCTCATAAACTGCTTTCAGAATACTTTTTCTTGGTATCTATGATGCAGTTGTAGTGAGTTAGCAGATGGCTGGCCAGCCGGGCTTGGTCTTCAGTAGAAAAAGATGAAGCGACTTTTTGGAAACTCTTTCATGGCATAGGAACAGAAAAGAAAATGGAATGTGTTAAATATGTTGGCCATGTATGCTATATTGTAAAAATATTATATGTTTGAATTCATTCTTCTGTGTCTGGAGTCAATGTACATCTTGAGTCTCTAAGGCAGCGTTTCTCAAACTGTGGGGTACAGACACATGGCTGGTGGGGTGTAGGACCTTTCCGCTGACCCTTAAGACCGACGGCCGCACAGTCTTTTCTGTCAGATTACGCACAGTTTTCGTGACGGATACCATGCGCATGTTGGTCATAGCCAGGGCACATGCACAAATTTGCTTTGAGTACAGCATTTCAGCAGGGACCGTTGGGTTAAATGTGATGTTATGGAAGAAATTAATCAGAAATCAAGACTTGGCCCTACGTACACCAAAACATCAGATAATGTAAAATCGGATGTATTTTGCTACCATTTTTTTGCATCTGGGGGGCAGGTGGGGCGTGACTTGTCCATCTCCTAAAGTGGGCAATGACCAAAAGTTTGAGAACTACTGCTATGAGGTCAATTACTAAGAAACTAAAATACTATTTCCATTGACTAAAACTAGATAAAAATGGTCATGTCTAATTCTGACTAAAATAAGATTAAAACGCTCAGATTTTTAGTCGACTGAAACTTGACTAGACTAAAAAGAGAGTGGACGTGACTAATAAAAACCAAAAGAGCGCTTGACGTAAAGACTAGACTAAATCTAAGATTAAGACGACACTATTTGGGACTATAGTTGGAAAACTTGGATCTAGATTCGTCTGCAATATCCGGTTTGTTGCATGTTCATTAGAAAGTGTGCCTCAATCTTTTGCTAGTCTTCTTAATTTTCAAGATGGAATAATGGCCCTGCTAGTGGGTGAAATGTTGGGCGTGAAACCCTGGTTGGATATGATTGCATGTGTCTGAAGTATTCTTTTGCTCCATGCGCATCCAGGCAGGGCAGTACGGAGTGGCCCAGACGAGGCGCAGGGCCATCATTCTGGCAGCCGCCCCAGGAGAGAAGCTTCCTCGCTACCCTGAGCCTCTGCACGTGTTTGCCCCACGTGCCTGCTCCCTCAATGTGGTTGTTGACGAGAAGAAGTATGTGAGCAACGTCACCAGGTGAGCAAAAAGCCCTTGAAATGTAACTTACCTTGCTTGTAATCTGTTTATAATGCAACTGAGGATGTGACATTTAATCTACATTGCAGACTTGAATCTTATTGGTAGAGAGTTTGAAATGTCCTAAAGCCCATAATGTCCCCAAATACCTTTGACAGAATGTTAAAAATATATTTAGTATTTAGCAGGTTGTGCTGACTGTGTTCAAGTGCCCCCGCCCCCCCAAGGCTTTTCCCATTTGTTTAATAAAATGTTTGCCAGTTCATTTGAGAGTTCAAAACAAATTGTTTGAATTGCTGCAGCCCTAATTAGTATTTCAAGAGCACATGAATTTCAACTAGCGTCATTCCCCTTCCTCCCCAGGGGTAACGGCGGTGTGTACCGCACAATCACCGTGCGGGACACCATGTCTGATCTCCCAGAGATCCGTAACGGAGCCTCAGCCCTGGAGATCTCCTACAACGGCGAGCCACAGTCCTGGTTCCAGAGGCATATCCGAGGCTCCCAGTACCAGCCCATCCTCAGGGACCACATATGCAAAGTAAGGGGCATGTGCAACTGCACAGGGTTCCTCTGGGGAGGGGTGTAAGTAGCTAAATATTGGGCCAATTTTTATGGCCAAGGTAATGGTTTGGGATGATGTAGAAACCATTGGACAATTAAGGACAAAAGAAAATGTATTGTGTGCCCCTTACCACCAAAATTGTATGACTTCAGACAGCAATGAGTGGTGGTTGTATTCCAGTCTGCGTTCTGCAATCTGCACACATTTCACTTGTCACCACTAGATGGGGTTAAAGATGCACATGGAAAGGGAAGGGTTGCTGGGTCATCATGAGGGCTGTGCGTGTGTTTCAATAGGATATGAGTGCGCTTGTGGCCGCCCGCATGCGTCACATCCCCTTGGCGCCCGGCTCCGACTGGAGGGACCTGCCCAACATCGAGGTGCGGTTGAGCGATGGCACCACCACCAAGAAGCTGCGCTACACGCACTCAGACAAGAAGAATGGCAGGAGCAGCACGGGCGCGCTGAGGGGCGTCTGCAGCTGCGCTGGAGGTAGGAGGGGAAGGGCGAGGGCTCTGAGTTAGTTAAGTGCTGGTCAGACCTTTTCTGTCAGTCTCAACTGTAGAGGCTGAACATTTTCAATGTGTGTGGGATATTCTCTCCTGAGGTTGCATGTCTACCACAGAAGTTGAGACTGGGGTGAACTTTGCAACATCTGCAAGCAGAATGGTAACACAATTAGTGTTAAACCAAATTTGCTTTTCTGCAGCAAGATCAAAGTGCAATGGCTTACACTGTGTTGGGTGTAGGTGAAGAATTCACACCCTTTCCATCACCTCTGCACAATCCTAGAACCTGATGCGCGCACACACACTCTTGCGCTTTTTGTTTTCACGTGTACAGTGCATCTCAGTATTGGTCAGATCTAAACACCTGGCCCAGTGGTACGTACAAAGGGCAGAGTCAACTTTAAAGACAATTGGCAGTTGGGAGGAAATGTATATTGTAGTGTATTTATCTATCTTTGTGTATTTATTTATCTATCACAGCATTGTGTTAATTTTCTGCACAGACGACACACATGAACATTGTAGAACTGTAGGCTGTAAGCAGTCTGGTTTCCTAAGGCCAGCATCTAGTGCACTGGCTCAAGCTGACTGAACTGATCGGTCTGCTGTTTTTTCCCCTCCTTGTCTTTCTGCGTCTCAGGAAAGCCATGCGATCCAGCCGACAGACAGTTCAACACCCTGATCCCCTGGTGCTTGCCCCACACGGGCAACCGTCACAACCACTGGGCTGGGCTCTATGGCAGACTGGAGTGGGACGGATTCTTCAGCACCACCGTCACCAACCCTGAGCCCATGGGCAAGCAGGTGGGCACCGGAGAGAATGCTTTGTCCACTGCTGGCTTTGTTTTTGGTGCCTGCTGCCTGGCATGACACTGACAGACTGTTTAGAAAGCAGCTGCACTCTTCGTGTGGCACGTGCTGCATTAAATGATTAGTGAAAACAATAGCAAAATGTGGCAAGTTTAGCCTGGAAAGGGTATGGCTACACTTATATACTTAAATATAACTAGAGAGGAGTTGTGCTGTACAGCTAGGTTGATCAGAATACAACACGGCATCCATTTTGGGTGAAGTTTGTGTTTTGTATTATTCCAACCCCAGGGTCGTGTCCTGCATCCTGAGCAGCACCGTGTGGTGAGCGTTCGAGAATGCGCCCGTTCGCAAGGGTTCCCAGACACCTACCGGTTCTTCGGGAATGTTCTCGACAAACACCGACAGGTATGCCGACGAAAATTTTGTGACAAGCCTTTACCAACTGAAAGGCTTAAATCAGGCTGATCTCAATCTGCCCTGTTTACAGGTTGGAAATGCTGTGCCTCCGCCACTATCCAAAGCCATTGGCCTGGAGATCAAGAAATGTGTCCTTGAGAGGATAAAGGAGAATGCAACAGGTGAAGTAAAATTGATTCATGTCTGCTTCATTTCCAAGCCCGAGCAACTCGACATGGCCTCTACTTTTCATTTTTCTTAAAAAAAAAAAAAAAAAAAAAAAAAAATCATGTAGGTATTTGGGTGTATTTTTGTGTGACCAATGTCTTTGTGTTGTCCCCACTAGAACCTGTGAAACAGGAGAAAATGGAGATCTCTGAATGAAGCCTTCACTGCGTCTCACCAGGAATTGTACCATAATCAGCTGGAGGATGTAGCCTGCCCCTCACTGTTCCAGGATTCCCCAGCCCGTCTGTGCAGTGCCATTATGTGATGTTTTATCGTTTTTAAATGTGATTTTTAAAAACAAGTGTATTTACAAATTGGCCACTCCATGCCAGTGTGATGAACTCTATGTAGTTTTTTGTTTGTTTTTGTTTTGTATGTTTGAAATATTTCAAATAAAAGCTCTTATTAAATGTTTCAATTGAAGGTGTGGTTTTGGTCCCTCTAGAAGTTAATGTTCACTTGACCACTTTGCAATGAGCGCTTGTATTACTGAACTTTCACTTCTGCAATATTTTTGTATTTGTGGTCTGTTTGCACACTGTAAAAAAAGTGGTGGCATCAAGTCCATAAATGAAACACTTGGTTACAAAAACTATGGGTATTAGTTTTTGTTGCACTAGAGGAACAGGTACCCAAGTCCTGTCTGGCTGGGGGGGGGGAGGGTATTCCTCAGTGGTAACTTGCTGTTTGACATGCAATCAACAGATGACTGAGAATCCCAAATTTGGTCTGATTGTCAACTTGGTCCTGTAGATGTATTGAGGGAAATAAGTTAAAAAGAAATTTTAACTTATTGTGCAGTACAGCACCACCTCAATGAGTTTATTCCCTTATTTTTAGTGACTTAATTTACTGCCATGTCTTGGCTGCAACTTCCTGTCTAGTTCTCAATTCCTCAATCTGTACCTTTCAGTGGCATTTCAGTTGTCTTATCTTTAGCTTGTTACCTGCAGGAAACAGAAAGGCTTCACATCATAATCAGACCCTAAAAACCAAAAAAAAAATAATAATTCTCAAATCCTGTCAATAGTAGTTTTTATCTCCACTGTGGTATGGTGTCAGGATTTACACTTACCCAGTAACTTTTTTTTAAACTTGTTTTGCTATTGAATGTTATTTTACATCTTCCCAGATTACATTCAGAGTTGCGCTTAAAAGCCATATCATGCTATAACAGTCAAAACAAACAGTAGACATTTATTTCAATTTCTTTTATTAAGATAAACTGGTATCTGGCTGGGAGAATTGCTGAAATCATCCTCCTGGAATTTATTTCTGATCTGTAATAAGATCTTTCACCCTCAGTTGTTTGAAGGCCTGTAGAGGAAAAAATAAATGAATAAGAACATAAACATCAAGACATAATTCAAAAGCACATGCAAAGACTGTCAGTCAAGATGGTACAACTCACTTGGCCCATTCAACATTGAGAATGAGATGGTCATATCCAAACCCAGACACCCCAGCGATGGCCCTCGCTGCGTCTTCTCGGCGATGGAAACTAATGAATGCAAAACCCTACAGACAAGGAAGGAAGTAGAATGAGATACAGTTCCAAGAGCCCAAATAAAGGAACTAAACTGAACTGAAAACAGCCTGCATGTCAAAAGGAGAGTTGGAAGTAAAGCGCGTATCAGTGCCACTCACTTTGGACTGTCCGGTGTTCTTGTCCTTGGCCAGGTAGATCCTGGAGATGGAGCCAAAGGGCCTGAACAGCTCCTGCAAGTCTGTCTCCCTGGTGTCCTCAGACAGATTAGTCACACGGATGGTGGCATTATCATCAGCTGAGGGAAGAGAGACAAAAGATATTCAAATTATCTCTCACTACTGTCAATCAGTCCAGCACCTGCAAGGATAAAGTGGTAACTATCTTTACATCCTCTTGGGCTTGAGAATAGTTAAGATAAAGGCAGGAGGCTAGACTTCTAACTTGGCCACAAGACCTTAGAATTCAAAGGATCAGAATGGTCATTCACACTGGCAATCATTACCAATTATATTTTATAATTATAATTTATTTAACATTATATACTTATATTTCCTTCATTGTAGTTCAAACATACGTCTTGTGTTTGATCAACACCAGAAAGTGTATTAATCAATGGTAGCGCCAGTGGCTTATCATAACTTCAACAACTTTCATAACTTAATGCATAAAGTACATTCACAAGCTGACTGACATCTCTAGTTCCCGGTGCATTTAAGGTCCCCTTTAAGGCAAGACCTCTCTGTACGATCATATGTATTCTACTCCAGCAATTCTACACATCAGTTCAAAGGTGTGCTCTGTGGTTCTGGACACACACCTCTGCGGTTGGGCTGCATGGACTCTCCCCTACGCGTGCCTCCGTCCCTCAGGCTGGGGGGCACATACTTGCCAGTCTTGCTCTGTGCCGGCTGGGCAGGCTCTGGCTCTGCTTGAAGACGCAAGGAGCACAGGAGGAAAGGTGTGAAAACATCATTCAGTCATTCCAAAGTTGTTCATCCCAGCATTACAAGCAGTGCAGTGCAACCAATCATATTAGAGTACATCATTGATGGTTTCTAATTTGCTGTGCGCTTCCCAAACATCTTGTGGCAGCACACACCAAAGATTGTACAGAGCTCCACTCCCCTCTAGAATCTTTGGTGCATGCATATCAAGATGTACATTCTGGTATCTGGCGTTAATGTGGCGGGGGCAACAGGCTATGAAAAGGGATCATAAGATCAAAGCTGCGATGGTTTCAAACTGCAAAACGACAGATCTGTATCTCCATCCTGCCCTACAAAAGTACAAGCTGCTGACAAGATATTTAAAGCAGAACGACGTGTGAACTTGGTCATGGTGTACAAAAAAAGTCACATCTGAGCCCCCACAAATTTAAATACACAGAGACATTTTTTGAGTGTCCTTACCAGCAGCCTTCTCCTTCTCTCCTGTGGACAGGCCCAGCTGCTCGGCCAGCTCCTTCTGCATGGGACCCAGGGTGTCCTTGTAGGGACAACGGGTGGTCCAGTGATCACCCTTGCAGATTCGGCAAGAGACGATCTTCTGTCCCTTTAGCTTGTTCATAGGGTCCTCATCCTGGTCTTGAGCATTCAGGTCCTGTGGCAAAAATAAGCAAAGCTTACAGGCATACACTAAAACCTGTCCCCATCACTATAGTATTTGTGTTTCAAACTTACCACAAAACAAGTACATTTTGTCACATGCATATGGTTATTGAGTGTAAAAATGCAGTCTGTTTCTCAGCCAAAATCATTAATAGCTATAGACACATAAAGAGAAGATCACAAAATCAACACATACACCAATGGGGAAAATACTGTTGGGCATTTATTTATTTATTGCTTGCATGAGCGTCTCTAGTTAGCATAGTCAGAATATGATCAAACGCTTGCAAGGAGTGGGCATCTGTCAACACACTTTCTCTCGACTTTCCCTAACTACGACCAACGTTAGAGAACAAAGAAACGCCAATATGGGACTTACAGGGACTAAACACGTCCTGCCTCAGTTATAACCCCTGGGCCTAATGCAATCAACATACATTTCAGGACCTATCTCCCCCGTGCTGTTCCAAGCAGCAGAAGGGGAAAACTGAGAGCATAACAGGACCCTGCATGCAACACTGACTCTACTGGGCTCCTGAGACGCAGCGCTGCAGACCTCACAAACACTGAGGAAGTACCTTCACAAAGACTAAAAGTGCATGTAAGGCTTATATTAAGCTAGTTCTATATTCGGTTAAAAGTGTTTAGTCTGAAAATTCAATGTGAGGATGCGAGAATGAGTCTGCGAAAAAAAAAACACCACCACATTCATACAGAAAATTACAGTCAACATCTCAAAGCTAATGTGTTAACTAAAATACATAAATAAGTGAAGGTGGAAACCCCTGGGGCCATGGACAGACAATGGTTAACAGAAATAAGTGACTAACCAATGTGGTGATTGCAGCAACTACAATTTGAAGGTCAATTAGAAATAAACCATCAGTGCAGACTGGATACTAAGAGCTGAAAGCATCATTGGTATTGAATACTTTTTTCTTACCTCTTTACTGGAGATGAAAGTCATGAACACATCATCACTGACTGTTGTAGTGGCCACGTTGGGACCAGGGGCATCAAATTCAGAGTTACCAAACTTTTTCCAGTTCTGAAAACGACACATCATCATTACTACCAGTTATCATTCACAAACATGTAGAAATGATTTGATTCAAGGAAAACCTTGCCTTTCTCCGGGCAACTGCTTTAGAGGCCTTCCTGGTCTCAATCTTGAATGTACGGACAATCTAAGGGCGAAAAGAGACAACAAAATATCTAATCTGCCAAAACTGAACACACTGCAATGACAAAAATCTTACTCCAAGAATCTTTTAAAATGTTAATACCTACAGTGCTTTCATGCAGTACAACTGATTCATTTTAAAATGATCAGTTGATGTTTTACCCATATGGATGCATTTGGGTGATCCATGCCAAATCAGGACACTTTGGGACCTCATTGTCACAGAAGTCACACACCATTTCTGTGTGACTTAAAAGCGATACAGTAACTCAAAGGTAAAGTACATGCCCCAATTAATTCAAACTTTCTTAATCTGAATCTTCCTTAATATTAATGCAAGAAACATGCAAATTCAGTTCTTCATTTCTTCCTCATATGACTAAATCGACATATCAAGTTTCGTTAAAATCTGTGACAATGAGGTCCGAAGTGTCCCGATTTGACACTAAATCACCCATTTACTGTACAATAAAATGCTAATGTGTATGACTATTTCGACAAACATAGCTTCATGCGCGGCTGGCTGCAAAAGCCAGTTGTCTGTGTTTTGCAGTAATCAATGGAGGAAATGGTCCCAAATTCGAGAATGACAGCCTGGTTACCTTAAACTTCTTTCCATCCTCGTCAATCTTGTACTCTGTGACAGTTTTTATATTTCCTTTGATGGTCTCTTTTGGTGATGGTAGAGCACCTGTAAGCAAACAGCAATACTGTCGTATGCTACTTTGGATTAAATATCACATCACAGGCTAACTAACGTCAACATAAGGTTCATGAAAATTTGCCTTTCGTTTACCAGCGTCATTATACTAACGTTAACCTTGTATTTATTTAATAATTGCATCTATTTAGTGAACCATATCCAACAGCACATTTGGATTGATTGCCACTAATGAAACATCTGTGGAGTTTGAATTATACCAGTACTAGATTATCATCATTATTATGTATTTCCGTTGTCAAAAAAAAAGACATTGTTTAACCATGTTCTGTTTCTTTCCGCGACAGGTCTTGACATCAGCTAACGCTACTTTAGCCAGCTGTGCAATCACATGCAAACCTAGCTTTAGGTTAGCTTGCAAGCTATCCACACAGACAAACGTGTCCAACATGTTTTAAAGAGCTTTGCCTGGTCCACACAGATAAGTATATGTGTGCCGAACACATTTCGCGTCAATTAAGTATTCATTTAAAGTATTTGTTGTCCGTTTTGAAAGACAAACCGACACGTGGATAGGCTTATGCATTTTGGCCTAATTTCCTCTGTGTACTAGCATTACTCTTCTGGCTAATGTTGGCTAGCCAGCTAAAGTTCCATAGCATGGATAACGTACCCTCATCTCCTTCTTCTTCTACTTGGTCAGCCCAACTTGGCTTCGAACTGTGAAAAATACATGCTCATTAAGTATTTCATCCAATATGGAATCAGTCACAATAATGTCGTATGTTAGTTTAATCTTCAAGTTTAACTTACTCGTCAAATTCGATCGAAGGCATCTTTAGCGCTCGTTCTAGGCAAGGACCGGCTCAAAACACACGAGCAACAAAACAGTACATATGGATTAGTGTATCACAACGCCCTCAAAAGGACGGGCGGGGAAAAAAGTGCACAACTGTTTAAAAAGCATGTGTTTATTTACATACACATTCTTGTACTAAAGTCTCTCGTCTCTTGTCACACACAGCATAAACAGTCATAGGCTGCATAAAAATAAAATAAAATAACATAAGAGTAAGGATACACTGTAAAGGACTGCCTGATCATCACTGCACAAATTCAGACTGTTGCTGTGGCATGAGTTATAATCAAACAGGCATGCGCGCACTTTATTTATTTATTTACCTATCTATTTATTTATTTACCTGTCTATTTATCTGTCTATCCATCCTTCAGTGGTGGATGTAGATGGGATCAGTTCATAATTGAAGTTTAGTCCTTATAGTAATGATGAGGAAGGATAAAGGGTTGATTTAAAGCCTTTATTTTAACATGGCCACTGTATGAAAAAGCCACCACTTAGTCTTCATCAGGGCTTAGTATAGGCCTCACCTATAGTGAGGTCAGGTCATATGACCTCAACACGTCAGTAAATGTGCAATGTGTCACTATATAGGTGATGCCTTCCTATGTCCTCAGTTGCTTTGCAGCCTATAATAAACCTTGAAGATGGGTCAAAACATGTTGGCTTTTTAATATGAAGTAGCCAGTTTATAATATAGGCTTTTATACACCTTGGGTATTCCTTGTTCAGAATGCCTGGATTAAACTTTTTGCTTATCATTATTTATTAATTTTCTGCTGTGGGCTTAGTGCTAATGCCCTATTTCAAGTCAAAGACTTGAAAAATTGGCACAAAGTGTTAAGCAATGTCCTACATAACTCTTACTTAAACAGAACACAGTGACCAGAAACACTTAATTTGCTAAGGGCTATTAGACTGAGATGAGACAGAACTCTCTCCACAACATGCCACCCTGATGCTGTCAAACACTGCCATGTACAGCAGGGGGTGTATACACATATTCAGTGTCACCAAACCTTTACTCACTTGATAAAAATGATAAATTGTACAGTTCGGAATCTGGTGCATCCTGATATATAAAAAACATATCTGTAGAATATGGTAGGGGACGAAAGAAATCAGATACAGCACAAGGACAGAGATAACCATCAATGCCACTTTTCTCTTCTCCAACAATGTTATGTTTGCATTTTTGTAAATGACCCAAATCAAACTAGCATATGATGAAAAAGTCGCTAATAAGGGGACTATGCATCCCATCACAGCCAAAAACAGTTTGTATTTGAAGTGGGATTTTACAATTATCTTATCGTTGTCGCAGTAGGCCTGGCAAAAGTATTTCCCGGGGCGAACAGGATTCGGGCAGGTGTCCGCGAACATCGCGATGGGAGAAGAGATTGCAATCACCACCACCCAAACGAGAACACCAGCAATTTTGGCATGTTTTGGTCGCACGTGGTTGCGCGTGAAGAAAGGATAGACGATAGCCACCCATCTGTTTATGCTTATACACATGATGAAGAAGATGCTCCCGTACAGGTTACACGAGAAAAGAAAGCGTTCTATTTTGCAGGCTGCGACCCCAAAAGTCCACTCCCGTTTGTTGGCATAGTAGGCGATTAGAAGAGGCAACGTGAGGACGTAGAGAACGTCGCTTATAGCCAGATTGAAGGAGAACACCACTCCGGTGTGCCAATTCTTCCTCTCTTTGATGAAGAGTAGACATAGCGCAAACACATTACCCACCAGGGCCACGACGAATTCTATTCCAAATAGAGGAGGCAGGAGCTTAATTTGAAAGCTAATGCAGGTTTCGTTGTTGCTGTTCATCTTTTCCGTTGCACATCTGTAATCATAAAATATCAGAGTAAGTTTTCCGTTAGCAATCAGAAAAGCTCTAGCTGAAATACATTACAAGGTAAACTGTAGTGTTACAGTTATTAGTAACTACAGCAGACATGGCACTATAGGGTTCATCAAATATGCTCAGTTTACACCTCAGCTACTGTGCATGCCAAAATGCGCTGCTGCGCATATGAAAATAAGTTGACAATATTGTGAAAAGTTCATCCTTCACAAGCCTACTGTGATAGTTATGTACGAATTGGTATAAACCAGTGGTTCTCAACAGGTGGGGCGCGCCTGTGGGGTCGCGGAGACTCTACGGGGGGGGGGGGGGCGAGTAGGCTACAAGGGAATAAAATCCGAGGCTCATTTGCTATTAGTAGATGCAAGGGGATGCAACACATTCGCCCATGTCAAAATGCAGGTGTTTGGACTATTATAACACACAAACAAATCAATAGTTTCGTAAAATCTAGCATACCGTACGTAGTATTTTGAGCCTGCGACGCGAACATGACGCAACGTCACATATTACGTCCGCATCCGCACCATAGCTCCACACTCACTCTAGTCCCATGCCGAGTTCGCTTGTGCAAACTGTCGCTAGTCTGTTATCAATCCCCATATACAATGTATACATCAAAACCCAGTCTTTTTAAAGACTAACACCCCAACCTGTGTTTTTACTGTCCCTTTTACTGTACTTGACAGTCCTAGCCAGTACTATGTTTTGTTTTAACTGCTAGCGTGCCCTATCCCTCTGCCTTTTTCACCGTGCGTGTTGAAAGTTGACCTCATGCTCTCTTTCGTCATTCTGGGCAGCATTGATGCAGAAATACTCTCAACTGTGTGACGTTGCCTTGAAGATTTCCATCCCTTTCGCGTCGACATATTTGTGTGAGGCAGGATTTTCCAAAAGACTGCACTCAAAACAAAATACCGTAATCGTGCACGACTTGAGGCTATGTTTATCATACATTGCGCCAAGAATTGAGGACCTTTGCAAGGCAAAGCAGGCTCAGGTCTCACATTTACATTGCCTATTTGCATGCTGCTGTAAAATCCAGATGACATGCCTACTGTTAGGCCTAGTAGTAATAACAATAATAAAACACAGATTCATGCCAGAGGTCTGGTGCCAATGCCTAGTTATAGCGATAGCCTAGTAATGAAAATAGGCCTACCACTGTCTACTACTACTACTACTATTACTAATGTCTGAAAGCACATTAGAAGTCTAGTGCTACTGCCAATTACAACAATAGCCTAGTAATGATAATAGGCCTACCTATTGCTATGAATACTACTACTACTACTACTATCTTCAAACTCACATTAGAAGTCTGGTAATGCAAATTATAGGTCAACAATGGCCTAGTAATGATAATAGGCCTGCCTGCTTGATAATGATAATAATAATAGTGTGGGCCTCACAATACTAGTCTAGCCTAGGGCTATCTATCCATCTATCTATCAATGCAAGGTGGTGTAGCTGGTGGTGCCGGAGCACGGGGGCGCTGAGGAGACGGGGCCCCAACTGCAATGAACCAGTTTTGGGGGGGGGGTTTGCTTGCAAAAGGTTGAGAACCGCTGGTATAAACGATTACTTTTACATTGAATGGAGTCATTCATAATCCAACGCTGTTGTAAGAAATTGATGGATAATGTTTACTTCAGACAGATACAGTATAAACAACTTGTGTTATGTTGAGCAATTGCTAATTTTCAACACTAGTGAAAACTGTGCCGTGATTACACACCCAAAAAAGTTACCAAAAAGTTAGTCATAGTGCAACACAAGTGTGACCCCAAAACACGGTGCTGTTGCTGAAATGCCAAACTATTGTCCATAACATTATGCTCAAAAAAAAAATTCTAATTATTAACTTGCAGCTGCAATTTAAAATTCAATTCGACCCTGTGATCCTACCCGGACAGGCCAAACCAAGACATCAGAATCACACCTTGACAATGTATACGCCTTTGCAATAATCTATAACCACAGAAGTAGTAGTGTAGTAGAAACTTACAGCCCCTATTCAAGGAATAGAATTACTTTTTCAAGCCCAAATCCATATGTAATGTTTATGTTGCATTTTGCCAGTCTTTGTTATGAAGTGTAAAAAAACTATGGCAGGCAGATAGACAATAGAAGACAGTTACTTACAGATCCACCTGAGATTTCGTAGATAAAGCAGCCAAAAACTGCACCAAAATGAGAAGAGGGAAGAGCACGTGCTATGAGGTTTTTCCTGTTGCAGTGCGTTAGGCAATCTGCATGATGCACCACAGTTCGCAGCTATGCATGAAGAGTAAAGTGAGTGTTAAGTTTTGTGCTTGGCCCTCCCCTTCCTTTAGGCAAGCTCCTCAGAGTGTTATCAAAATACGCAGGAAACACTCACCACAGGCGACACAAACAGCATGATTGACGATGACAATTCAAAGTTTAGTTTTTACTAAAATCTACACATTTCATAGCAATGTGTTTACAGACAAAACATATTTTACAAGGCACAGAAGACAGACACACTGATCTCACTGAGATCCAAAACTTCTTGATGTAAAGTGACAGTTCTCTGCAGAGCCACAGTGCCACCAAGTGTTCAAATCTGGCATTGCCGCCATCCAGGGATTACTGGTGCAAGTCCATGGCCATCAGCCTCTTCCTTTCTTTTGTTTGAAGCCACCTTGCCTCCCTCCTCCTTTTTTGGGCCCTTTGGTGAAACTCTGAGACTTTGATTTTGACCCTTTAAATTTGGAGCCGCCACCTTTTGCGTTACGCCCTTTGAAGTCTCTGCGGCCTTCTCCTGCGTTTCTGTCTCCAAACCTTTTGCCGCCCCCACCCATTCTTTTGCCCCCAAACTTCCCACCTTGCTCTCCCACCTTTTTGCCCCCAAACCTCTTGCCTTCTTGCCCCATCTTCTTCCCCCCGAAACCTTTCCCCCCAAATTTTGGCTTAGAGAGAGGCTTTGAGCCTGGCCTTTTCCTGTCACTACCACCCGGGTGGGCGGCCCCTCCTGCTGACGTTTTCCTCTTCTTGAATGGCCCCGGAGACTTGCTGGGGTTGCGCTTCCTCTTTCCAGTTGGGAACATATCTAATATAAATCAAGGGGAGAAAGGAAAATCATCAACATCAAGAGCACAACACCTCAAGTCAAGCCAAGGCAAATGAATCCCCGAGTGGAACCGCATGACGTGTAAGCAGGCATCACCTTCATCGGGGTCCTCCCCAACGGCCTGTCTGTAGTACTCAGCCTCGTCCTCAGATGACTCTTGTGCTGCGGCCGTCTTGTCGTCCTGCGCCCCTGGGTCTTCTACCTCACTGTCGTCAGATCCACCAACAGCCTGCTTCTGCTGCTTCTTCTTTATGCCTTCCAGGCTCTTCTTTCTGGAACCAAGCAAAAACTACAGGATCACCACAACTAGACCATTTGTTTTTAATTTTGTGGCATTTACTTGGCTCAGCAAAAGTTTTTGTAAACAATTACTGTGTTTGTGAGTCAATATGGCAACAGTACGATGCAGCAATGGGATTTACAATATCTGTTATGTACATGTATTTTCACCGACTCTGGGCTTTGCAGACCAATCAGAACAGAGGGTTGCAGAACAGAGGGTGGTCACTGAACTCAAGTGGTACATTCCGGCACACAACATACATCGTGACCAAGCAGTAGCGATTGACTGAGGCAGAAAGTATCCCACCAGGAAGCAAACGTATCCCAAACGATAGGTTAAGACACTTTGCACAAAGTGAAACTAACTAAGCGTTTGATGCCTCAGGCTAGGCCTTTGTGAGGAGTTCTCCCTCTCCCTTACTTGTTCTCTTCTCTCTGCTCTTTCTTCAGGGCAACGTTCTGCTCCTGTTTCTTCCTGCGCTCCTCCTTCTCCTTCAGGCGTGCCTCCCTCCTCTTCAGAATCTCCTGCAGCTCCTCCTCAGACTTGGACACTGAAGCAGAAAAGAGGAACAGAGCATCAAGACACCATCAACCATGTACCAACAAACTATAATGAATGGCTGCTAGACTGTTGGTGTTCAAGGTGACTGAGAACCATACCGATGGAGTGGTACATCACGTTGCCCTCCCCTAAGCCTTCTACAATCTTCACCAGCTGCAGCGTCATTCTTGGGCCAATCTGTAGCCAGAGAAAAAAAATGGCTCATGATAATTTCTCGCATTTCTGTTCTCCTGGAACGACTTCACTCGAATATACATATGCCAACACCCAAGCTGGAGACTTAGGACAGTACTACGATTAATGATGATGCGCAACTGCCCATCATAGTTTTGTCCATGCCTCTACAAAAATATGTAAAGCTCCTTTAGGTTATATAGACTGGTGTCTAAGAAATGGCATTACTCAGCTAATTGGAGTAGGAGAAAGACAGGGCAAAAAAAGAATTGGAGAAAAGAAAAGCTGACAGCTGTCACCTCTGTCAGGCGGACTGCGCTCTGCTGGGCAGTCATGTTCCCACGGCCTGAATAGGCTTGAGGCAGCTCTGTGATGTTGTGATCGCCGTCCAACTCTGCCTCACTCTCCGACAGGTTTGCCCCCCTACAGACACAAGCAGGCAGTCAGTCAGTCGAGATGCGGCTCAACCTAACCTGCGAGATAACCAGTGCCATTTGCTGTCGACGATGCATCAGCGCGTTTACTTTGAAAAAGCTCACGGTTCATTCGCTTAAAGAGATCATCATCCTCTGCATCGGGAGCCCAAACCAAACCTGGTAAAAGTCAGCACATTCTCGAGCCTACAGGGGTCACTCACTTGAGGAGCAGCTCACTGATGTCATCAAACTTGTTCATGTTGGGGAACCTCTCCTGCATGAGCTTCTTGACACCTTTACTCATGCCCACCGGCACCACCTTGATGCTGCTGCAGAGACAACAGACCAGGGGGCAGTGTGAATACACAGCCACCACAAATGGATACAAACTAAAAACACACTCAAACATCAAAATCTTTTTGGACTCATTTCTTTGAACTTTGCAAAGAAACCTGCTAAGAAATTTGTCATCATCTGCACCCATTAGTATTCCTAACCAACTTGCTGTGACAGACTGGCATACGCAGCACATCAACCTGACAAGATCTTATTTCCTGTACACAAGTTTAAAAGTAAACTTACTAGTGCCGAAACTCTATCTCCTGTGATGCTGGATCATAATTCAGAAGAACGCATCTTTTAATGTTGTTTAGATTTACCTGCAAAAATAAATGTCACACTAACTTGTACATCACCACATGAACACAGCACATGCAATGGTTACAGTCAATCACACAACTGAAGACAATCACTGACAATCTCAGCAGACTATACGATCATCACACAGCAAACTTTGTTTTGAGGTAAATACGCAGCAAAACAAATGACATATCAGGCCTATACCTTGTGCACATTGATGGATGGGAACATGTTCTGGAACATGGTGGCCATCAGTTTGACATGCATGCCCTCCACCCCAAAGTTGTTCAGCACAAGCAGTGGGTGGTGGGTGAACTGCTGCTCGTGCATCCTGTGCTTCTTCAGGGATGACACCACATCCTTGACGAGGGCATACTGAACACACACACACCCCACACACACACATTTTAGAACATCCCTCAAACAGTCCATGAACACAAACAATACAGTTGACAAGAGTTTGTACATGGCCTTGGTACATCAGTGCGTTTACTTTGAAAAGACATCATTGTAATATCAAGTTCAAAATATTCATCCTCTGTATCCATCAAACTCAAGGTAACACTAGAAATCATTAGAAGAAGAAGGAAAAGAAAACGTACTTTGCTGACTTGAAAATGTAGTGTGGGACCTTTGGGGATGCGAGCTAGTCTCTAGGGAGAGAAGAGAAAACATCCAAACTGATCACTTTCATCTTCGTAAAGTAAATGCAAGATTGAACTAAATTGAAATCTTATACTATAATAAATCAACCCATTCATAAATTGGTGTAGAATGCCATTGGCTGAGAACAGCATGCAAAGAGATGGATGTTAAACTAGAAGAGATAAAGCACTGAGGATGAGATCATTTACCAAGTTCACACTGCTCGTTGTTTTAGTAAAGATGGCAAAGTGTGTAACTCCTAATGGCCCCGCCACCGTTGCGAAATCTTTCAGGACATTCCTTTTTCGCACCTACAGGAGGAAATGACCTAGGGTTAGCTTGGAAATACACCAATGATATTCTGTTGAAATACAACAATGGGCATTCAATATATTAACCTATTACGTTGTAACAAATAGGTTCATGGCAAAAGAGGCTTACACAATGTGCAGCTTAACGTATAATTAATATAAAGTCACAAAACTTCGGACCTTCAGCGACTCTGCTGTGTATGGCTGCATGACACGCCGCATGTCCATCACAAGCTGTCCGACATTCTTGCCGATTTTACCCCGGTGGAAGACAAAGCTGTGTGGGACTGATCCGTAGGTCTCCTCCGCCAACTGATTGGCCTTGTGGCGTGAGGTTTTCTGGTTTTTGGTCTGTAAGTATGGGTTGCATGTCAGGCAAAAGATTAGCTAAACATTCGTGCAAACTCGTTTTAAGTTGTCAACCAATGACAACGTGAATTTACAGTTCTCATTCAATAACTTTCCGTTACTTTACACAACAAATCCACGACACAAGATAAGTAACGTTATAGTGAAAACTATACACTGAACTAAATACAGAAAGACTATTTACATTAACATTAAAACGAGCAAGGCTAATGTTGGTTTCCATACCAATCGGCTAACGTTATCAGGATAGCGTTGCGACACGTCAGCTCTCTATGAAACATAATCAATATATATGTATATAATCAATAGACGAATGCCATCAACAAGGATTCACCGGAGTTACAACAATGCCAAGCTGACTGCATTTGATATTTCACTTGCAGGCCATTTTAAGCTGCTAATAGTTGTGTGTGTCAATTACACGAGTGGCATAAGCTAAACGTTTGACTGCTTGCTAAGGTAGTTGTATACTCACCTTATTTTTACCCATTTCACATGAGCCGAGAGACAGATGTCTTCAGAATGCCTTCTCCGCTGATTACAAACTTAAAATATTTCTTCCTCCGTATGTTTCTATCCGCATTTCGCCTGACTCCGCTGCTAGTGAACGTCTACAACTGCAGCTGTTCCGCGTGAGCCACGTGCATGTAATGTGTTACATTGAAAAGGGACCGTGTTCCTTCAAAAAGAGGACAGATAACTAAAGTTCTGGGGCCCTCTTCTTCTCAGTTCAGAATCAGTTTTATTGGCCAAGTATACTTAAATACACAAGAAAATTGACTTCGGTAGGTGTTGACTCCCTATACATTCAATACATGTAGTAATATAAATTCAGCAGGCAAAAAGTAGGTCTACTATAGGCACACAATGTAGACAAAAATATATACATATAGGCCCATGTCAACATAATGCGAAAATAGTACTATGCAATATACAAATAAGAAATAAGAAAAGCAAAAAGTAGTAATGCAAAAGTGGTGTGCAAGATTCATGTAGATTGATAAAGTGTGTAATGTGTAGGAGAAGTGGGTGAATGGCCAAAGTGGTAACTATCCACAGTTCAGGAGAGTGATGGCAGTGGGAAGTCTGGTTGTTTTTGGGCACAGGGTTCTGTAGTGCCTGCCATAGGGGAGGAGGTTGAAGAGAGTGTGTGAAGGGTGTGTGGGGTCTTTGATGATGTTCTCTGCTTCCTGGTCCTACCAGAGTACAAGTCGTGGAGGGAGCGAGGGATTTTTCCAGCTGTCTGAATTGTGTGTTGTAATCTTCATTTATCCTGCTTTGTGGCTGCCCCAAACCAGATGGTGATGGACGTGCAGAGGATGGTTTCAATGGCAGCAGTGTAGAAAATGGCCAACAGCTCTTGTGGTAGGCCATGCTTACGCAGTTGCCATAGGATGTACATCCTCTGCTAGACCTTTTTAAGGATGGTGTTGATGTTGGACTCCCACTTCAGATCCTGGGAAATGATGGATCCCAGAAACTTGAATGAGTCCACATTTGACACTGGGCTGTTGAATTTTGTGGGGGGAGGCAGCACTATGGGGTGCTTCCCAAAGTCCACCACCATCTCCACAGTTCTGGGTGCCTGGTATAAAAACGTGCACTGTTATGTTACCAAAAGCAAAGAATGATAAATCATTCATAAATTATGAGATATAAATAAGATAAAATGAGAAGTGTGTTATTTCTTGTCCATGTTGGATTTGAGTAGAGACGTAGTCTAAAATGACAATGGGATCTTTTTAAAAAAAAAAAAAAAAAAAAACATTCATTTATTTTTCATGAATGGTTAACTGAAAGCACTGAACAAACCTGGGTAAAAAGCAATAAAATCTGTTGCTTGTTTTTAAGGACACTCAAAACCCCAGCCCACAGTTTTATTTATCTGAAATTCTCAAATTAGATTTCAAATAATCTGATTAATTGCTATCTTTTTGAAATCTTTTTTAGACTGATAGTTCAGACAAAGCCCAGATAAGCCCATTGAGGAGACGGGGGGCTGGTCCAGTCTGATGGGGGGCTGGCAGGTTAGTGGAGTGCAGGGAAACACCCTGGAGTTTGGGAGGTGGTGTCATCCCAGTGGTTTGTAATTATGTGGGTCTTTGTGTACAGAGACTACAAGTAAGGAGGAGTCTGATTACTTTAAAATCCCTGCGTGTGTGTGTTTGCCTCTGTAAACCTGTAGTGTGTGTATGTATGCCTCTGAATGTTCGAACTGAACAGTTAAGAATTTGGATATAGTCAAGTAACTGAAATTACTATTTGGGAGATCAGGCTTAGCCAATGAAAGCAGAAATCATTTAGAAAGAAAAAAAGGAAACTCTAACGGAAGAAACTTTGAGAAGACCCCTTCATTTGCAGCATCAAATATTTTGGTAAGACACAGATTTTTTTGTATTTCATGAATGTATTAACATGTATTTGTATTATATCTAATTTTTGTATTTGGAATTTTGACAGAATTACAGTATGTAGTATTCAGTAGCTTTTCCATCAGTAAAATTAAAAACAGAAATGCTCTTATTTTTTTTTTATAAATCCTGCACAATTAAACCAGGCAGCATGTTTTGAAGCTTATTATGTGAACCTTTCTTGTATTTTTGCAAGTGGCTATATTAGACAAGGCAAGTAAATTTACTTTGTCGGAATTACGTTTACTGTTGGTTGTCTGTGTTGACTTGTTAATTAAGTAACTTAAAACTAAGCAAAAGGACTCTTTTTTTCAATCTGAAAGTAACTGATTGGGATCATCTAAACACATTCAGAGGAGTTAAGTTGTGTTGTTGATTCTTCTGTCCTGTGATCACCATTTTCACTGATCAGTTCTGTAATGTAAAATAAGAGGTATCTTCCCCCCCTTAACATATTGAACAGTAGGCAAGCTCATGGAGTATCCAATGTGCTTTGCACTCTTGCTCTTGGTGGCTTTTGATGGACTTATACCCAACACTGAGGGGCGCAAGGAGGGACCTCACAGCGCTGACCGTGCCCTGAATGATGGTGCAGCCCAGAGACGCTCATCCCGCTCCTCAGACCTGAAGGCTGGCCGCTGCTCATACACCTTCATCGTGCCCCAGCAGAAGCTGAAAGGCGCCCTGTGTGTCAGCCGGGAGTCCGCGGTCGGCGGTTTCACCAACCACTCAGAGGTGGCGTCTCTGCGTCAGGAGCTGAGCCGCCAGCAGGAGCAGCTGGAGAGGGTGCGGGCACAGCTGGAACAGGAGGGCGCCATGGCCAGCGAGGTGCGGGTGCTCCGGCGAGAGAGTGGCACCATGAATGCCCGCATCACCCAGCTCTATGCCCAGCTACTGCAAGAGATCGTCCAGAAGAAGGACCAGGTCCAGGAACAGCGGAGATTGGAGAACCTGCTCCTCAATGCCACCTCTCAGGTAACCAGCGTCTGTGAAGTAGGACCTTGTAAGGCTGTTTTAATGTTCAAAACTCGTTTTCTGTTCCTTGGCTATCTGATTGATTTGACCTGTTTAAATGACCTTAGGTACTGCACGTGACTGGCAGCTACAGAGAGCTGGAGAAGAAGTACGAGGCCCTAACCTCTTTGATAAGCAACCAGAGTCATCTGATAAAAGATCTAGAAAAACAGTGTCAACTCTGTGACAAGTCCTCACAGACAGAACAAGTGAGATCAAAAGGCAAACCCATTCCATTAATGATGACCTTATAGAAATGATTCTTTTCCAATAGAGATTAAATTTGTGGGGATGTTTTATACAGGAAAAGACAACATCCTCACATTTCCAGTCTAGTAAGCTGTTGAACGACAGCGATAAAGCCAAGGTGAGGACTAACGACATCCAGCGGGACCAGAGTGCCCCGCCACCAGACTCCAAGTCTCTGCTGGGCGTGCAGGAACCATCCACAGCCTCACCTACCCCCTCCACTGACTCTCCATTTATTAGTTTCCCTGTCACCAAGACCCCGGGTAAGAAGCCCCCCACCCTACATAGTGATTGACAGGTGTGGTGTGGGAGTGTGTGTGTACTAATGAGATATATCAGTCAGTAACTGTGTCAGAGTCATTCCCATGATGAACAGCACAGGCCTGGAGAGTCAGTGACCCTGAGTGCTTGTGTGTATGTGTGTGTGTGTGAGTTTGTTTATCTCTCTGGGAATGCCTGAGCCAAGTGTAAACAGAGCCAGATGTTCTCATTAGGGCTCCAGAAACACTAAGACTCAGTGTGAGACTCAGCGTGAGAGTGTTTGTGAATACACACATACACACACAAATATACACAGAATAAGAGATAGACAAATTGTGTATATCTCAGAGTCTTTCACTCTGTGTGGTGTGTGTGTGTGTGTGTGTGTGTGTGTGTGTGTATGTTTTTGTATGTGTGTTTATACACAAACACCCTCACACAAAAGGGTAATGACAACCTTCCTAAAAGCAACTTCTTTAACCTTGAATCATGAAAAAGTGCACCTCCTGTGCAATTCACCCAAAAAATTACAGGGAGGCTTGTAGATAAGGCTAATGCAATCTGTTTCATCACAATTACAGTGAAGCAGCAGTACTCAGTGGGGTTTTGTGTGTGTGTGTGTGTGTGTGTGTGTGTGTAGACCGCTGCGTGCAGAATGTGTCATGTTGATGTGACATTTACATGGTGACATTTGACTTGGGTCTTGATGGCTATGTTGAGGAATGCATGTATGTTCCTTAGAAGTAAACAGATGTGGTAAACTAAGTGATAAGTGTGTTTATAGTATGTGACCTTAATGCATTCTGGGATTCCAGTCCTTATCAATTGTTTCACTCCCCTACAGTTCTGAGGGGTTCCTTCACACATAGGCCTACGTATATGCACTTTGTACTATGCAGAGCTGTGCACTCCCTAAAGGTTTAATCATGTGTTGAGTAATGTATTTCCTATGTATTGGCTGGACACAATCATTGTTCATAGTAGTTAATAGATGAATGTAGATGTGTTTTCCAGGTGACAATTTTTATTAAGACTGAAAAGGACTGATGAGATGCATATTATCAGTATTATCAGTGAATGAATGAAACAAATGTTGACTGAATGAGCTGTCCCTATTAGAAGGCTATTTAAGGAATTTTAAAAAGTTTACTGATATGCACAAACACTCAAAGCAACACAGACTAGAGATGGTTTGTTGTGGAATTTAAATCGTTATACATTTAAACAAACTGGGAAATCATGCTGTTATGAGAGCCTGCCATAGACTGCCATGCATCCATTGCATTTTTCGTGCAGTTGAATACATGTTCTTTAATTATGCACAGTTTCAGTTATACACAGGAAAGAT
The DNA here is from genome assembly GCA_015244755.2 of Tenualosa ilisha. Taxonomy (NCBI): domain Eukaryota; kingdom Metazoa; phylum Chordata; class Actinopteri; order Clupeiformes; family Clupeidae; genus Tenualosa; species Tenualosa ilisha. The sequence continues at coordinate 7,245,751 of PYXC01000584.1, forward strand.
GCTGATAAATACAACCACACAATATGCCACACAACAACAAAGGCACATTGGCTTTAGACAGCTGCCACACACCCAGTATAAATACCAGGGACATTCTTCTCCATGTTCAAGAAACTCTTAAAGACCTGGTAACACCTCACGTTCTAACACTCGTAACCACCTGAAATGCCAACCAACTTACACAGCACTTCCTTCCCCCTCTTCTGCACTACACCACACGGCTGCACTCTCACCCTTCAGTTCTTCTGCACTACACTACACAGCTGCACTCTCACCCTTCAGTTCTTCTGCACTGCACTACACTGCTACACTCTCACCCTTCAGTTCTTCTGCACTACACTACACGGCTGCACTCTCACCCTTCAGTTCTCTCCTGTTCACTAGAGGTACGTCTTCTATGGTTTCCACTGCATTGTAGCTTGATTGATAATCTTCTTTGTAAGTCAGTCTGGATAAAAGCAACTTCTAAATGCATAAATATAAATGTAAATACAAGAAAAAAGGAGAGAGGAGCAAAAGCTCAAACCAGTACAGTACTTAAGCAAAATTAAATAACTACGCCTAATAAACCATACATGGATCAGGCTAAAACATAAAAAAACATTAGAATCACAGATACAGGCCTGCCATCTGATTGAAGCAAGTACAGCTAAAAGAAGGGATGACTAAGTAAAACCACAAGGAGAGTCTTACATTTGCTTTTAAAAGTGTCCAAACAGATTGCAGTTTGAGACCAATGTCTATGATCAGTGGGCCTGTTGCAACCTGGGTAAAATTCGAAATCTGCTTTGCATTTCAAGTGTGCTCTAGATGGTGCTAGATGGGTGCAGTTTAGGCTTACCTACTGGATTCTCTGATCTAAGACAAACCCAAGGTAAATAGTCCATGGTGAGAAATGATGCACCTTAGTATATCCAACACTCTTCTTGTTCAGGGCCATGGCGGGACTGCCAGCATGTGCTAGAGTCGGGCGAGACCACCAGTGGCATCTACCTACTGCGGCCACAGGGCACCAACCGCCTCATGCAGGCCTGGTGTGAGCAGAGCCGAGCACAGGGGGGCTGGACCGTCATCCAGAGAAGGCAGGATGGCTCCGTCAACTTCTTCCGCACGTGGGAGCAGTACAAGGTGGGCTTGTTTCTCTAGCATCATGGTCCATTTGATACAAGGTGTGGTTACACCCAGGTCCCGTCATATTGTGATGACTGGTAATTGTACATTATTCTGGCAAATGAAATAAGGAACAGCATTAGCAGGAACAATTCCCTGGACACTGTACAGTATAGTTAATTATTTTGTACAGTTGATTGTGGTCCTGAAAAGTCTTTTTTTATGTTCACATGTTGAAGCCCTGAATATGACTAAGTCCTATCTGTTCTTTCCCGAATACCCAGCAAGGCTTTGGGAATCTGGATGGGGAGTACTGGCTGGGGCTGGAGCACCTCTACTGGCTCACTGCTCAGGCCCCCTACAAGCTAAGAGTGGCCATGGAGGACTGGCAGGGACGAAATGTGTTCGCAGAGTACGACAACTTTCGCTTGGAGCCTGAGAGTGACTGGTACCGTTTGCGTCTGGGCAACTATAATGGCAACGCTGGGGACTCACTCTCGTGGCACAGTAACAAAGCTTTCACCACACTGGACCGTGACAAAGATGCATATTCAGGTGATACACTCTCTTAGTATTTTTACTGTGAATGCATTTTTACTGTTAATTGACTATCTGCATTTTTAAGTGCGTGAAAAGAATTTAGTATTTATTCAGGTTAATGAAACTAAGTCTATTCAGAACTGATTATTTTTAATCTAATATGGCTTATGTGCCTAACCTTGTATACAGGGACATCACTAGCTGTGAAAGACAGGGGGGACTTGGAGAATGTGCATGCAAAGCTCGTGCCGGAAAAAATTAAAGGAGAAATCTGGTGTGAATCAGTCCATAGCCCTGTTGTTTAAGATCACTGAGTTCAGTTGGAAATTTGATTCCACATATACAGTAGTAAACCTGCAGCAAACACTGAATGGGGCACAGTTCATTTTCCTGAAGTTAATGGCCCATTAAGTGACCGTTAGCTGCCGGTTCATTGTTTGGTCTATGTTGCATCAAATTTTCGGATTCTTTTTCCTACAGGGAGCACTCGGTGACCTCGAACAACAGGGCTATGGATTGATTCACACCGCATTTCTCCTTTAAATAGACTACATTAACATATTTCTTATTAGTTCTAAAGCATTCATCAGGCCTGCTATCTGACTCATTGTCTCTACTTGCCCTCTTTGAAACACCCTGACTTTCCTCTCCCATCTCTTCCGCATAGACCTACTTTGTTCTCACCCTTCAGTTCTCTCCTGTCCATCAGTCCATCAGTGCATGTAGGACAAACTATCTGTGGCATATCACCTATAAAAACTAAGCTTTTTAACCCAGACCTTTATCTTTTCGGCTTGATTTGTATTGGAAGGGAACATGCAGAATTTTACTGTAGCCTAATTTCCTGCTGGGTTAGGCTACTTATTGTACCTGAACTCATATTATGTTCTCCTGTTTATTTTGATATATGGTCCGTCATGTGATGAGTTTGCAAACTTTGCACCAAAAAATGCCCCTGCGTGGAAGCAGGCAGAGCTGCAGAATGTAGCCTATTAAGAAATGTAATGTAGGCTACATTCACAAGTTTCATTGCAACAAAAAAATGTTTCTGTATTGACACAGGCAGAGCTGCAAAATCTATTACGAAATTTAAGGTGTATTGAAAGCTAATTTTCCCACAAACCCTTTATCACGGCAGCTAGTGAGATTGTGCAGCTGAGATCGTGCATTATCACATGATATGCAGATGGTATCAGTGTGATGGAAGCTCTGTGAGCAGTTTAACCGAGATGAATAGATGTAAATTTCCATGAACTTAAGTGAACCGGGCCAGCGTTTGGGGCTTGGGGACATTTTAGCTTCAGCCTTCCCCCAAAATGGACTTAACAGTGTCCATGCTGGTATAGCAAGGGGCTAAAATGACCAGGGCCATGGAGCACACATGGATAAAAACTTATTAAAAGGCGGTATAGTAAAACATGGACAAATGCATACTGATGCATATAAGTTGTGCATAACTGAAAAGCTATTTTATTGACGTATGATGCTTGAGGATATAGAAGAGAGCACACAATGTGTGCACACCTTGCTTCTGTCATCTACAGGGATGCTTAGCAGTGCTCATTCATGCAAAACAACAAATTAGGCCACAACGAAGTTATTATAATAGGAAAATCTTTATGATGTCCATGAAGCCTGAAGCTGCTGAAAGTGAAAACAGGGCCCTAAATGTTTTTGTTATGGTTTAAGTTGTTAAGTAATGTGTTTCTTCAACTGTTTTACAGGAAACTGTGCCCACTACCAGAAGGGGGGCTGGTGGTATCACATGTGTGCTCACTCCAACCTCAACGGAGTGTGGTACAGAGGGGGTCACTATCGCAGTCGCTACCAGGATGGAGTCTACTGGGCTGAGTTTCACGGAGGCTCATACTCTCTCAAGAAGGTCGCCATGATGATCAAACCCACCTAAATCTGTCAGGTTAGGTCAACACCAAGGACACTAAGTGCTCATGGATCTCACAAGATGGACATACTGATCACCATTTGATGTTTTGGTGTGTGGACTTTCAATGCATGACATCAGTAGCAGACCTAATCTTTGCTTATATATCCAAGGAAAAAAGGTCCAAGTGCACATTTTATTACTTGATGTGTGATTTTTATATATATGGAAAACACTATGAGTAAACATCGTTTTGATAATACAGGGTACATTCATGGACAGTTTATGAGCTCTTGAGCTAACCCATATTCTAGTCTATTTATCTGCAAACATATCTCATTATTGGTCCACATAAGTGCTCACAAAACATCTGCAGATGTATAATGTGAAGACAGCTTACTGTAGTGTACACTTACCAACACCCATATTAACTGTTCAAAATGGAACCTCCAAATAAAACATTTTATATCTACAGTGAAAATATTACAATATAACACTAAGAAAAACAACTTTAATGTTTAAAAATATTAAGAAAGATGTTGATCCTGCTATTTTTAACAGCTTCCTGTAAAAAGAATAACACAGATTTGATTAAATTTGTTGATTGCTTGCTTTGGAGTTGAATGTGTAATACTTACACTACATTGAAAATATGCAAATTGCCTATCTATTCACTTGTGGATAAATGTGCCATACAAATTAGTACGTACTACATTGGTAACAACAGGAAACTTATTCCAGTTAGTGAAGCTGCATTTGAGATGCATGATGCAAGAGAGACACACTGTAAAAGCAATCTAGAGGTACATAAAAACAATTTCAGAGGTGCACACGAGTGCCTTCACTACAGGCCTTGAGTTTGACAGGTGTAGCCTAGAGCCTGGAACAGGAGGCAGACATGGATCATCGGAGAAGTTGTCTTTTATTTACAGAACTGTTAGCTAAGGTAGGCTATGTAGTTAACAATGTTAGCTCTATAGAACATTGCTAATTTACTATGGAAAAATACTGTTGCCAAAAAAGACGTTACAAATGTTTTAAACTCGAGGGAGGGTTATGCAATCACGAACTAATTTGCAAACTGTCTTTTCACTTACATGTACAGCATAGGCTATTCGGAACAGTGTTGCCAGATTGGGCGGTAAACAAAAATTGGACTGCTTTGGGACCAGTTTGGCGGTTTTCAAACGCTGTTTTGTACAAGCAAAGCCATAGGTCCACGGGTCGGCAACGTCCGGCCCGCGAACGATTTTCATTGGCCCTCCAGCTGATTCTATGTTTTTTTTTCCGAGCGCGGCTTTATTTATTCCGCCTCCTGTGATTCCTGCCTAGCCTGAGTCAGTATTTTGTAATGATTGAAATAGCGCCCTCCGATGTAGCCTAATAGGCTATGTGGTGAAACAGTAGATATACTCCTGTCATGTCCAAGTGGAAAAACAGTTTTACCGAACTCTCGTCTCATCAACAACTTAAAATGAAGTCAGATGGCGGATCGATGTGAGAGGGGGGGGAATGGGGTTTTGGGAGTTTTAAGGAGGAGAATTACATTTGTACCGAGTAGCGCTATAAGCCTACTCCAAAGGCTGAAGACATGCAAGAGTGAACAGACCTACGTCTATGAGTTTATGCCCAACCCTCAAGAAACAGCGAAAATTAATCAGATACAATGTTGTCTTGCTACATTATATTAAACGCTGCCCAACTACCTGTATATGCCCAGACAATTGTTATAAGTATGTTATCAAGTAAAATTCTGCAGAAGTTATTTCTGAGTATCAAATACTGAACACACACATAAAGATATGTTTTGTACTGGAACACGGTGTGCCGACTCAAAACAGAACTACGAAATAAGGAGCCATAACCTTGTTATGTTGTGGAATTTTGTATGCTTAATGTCATCGTGGTCTGTTGGTGAAAACAAAACAGGAAACACGAGTTAGTTAGGTCTATCTTATCTTACTTCTTGCAGAATTTCTCCACGCCACGCCACTGCAAGACACCTGATGTTAAGCAAAAAGAAGAGAATACAAGAGACAGGATTTGCAATTTTGAATCTGCGCTGTCTTTATTTTACGAAAACTTAAAAGAAAAAGTTGCATGACCCTCTTACTAGCTGTGGCTTAACTCTAACTTAACCTCCAGTCCATCATTAAACCATTTGCTTCAGAACAAAGAAAACAATAATTATAATTATTTAACAAAACAGTATATTTCGTTTTGGCATAACTCAATGTAGCACGCTTACGCAAACTAAAATACAATTAATTAAGATGATGGCGAGGCAGCTGCTGCAGCAGAGGTGGTGGTCACGAATGCTCCTGAAAAGAAACGCTTTGGGGGTTCTTACCGCAGGGTATTTAACTCAGCCGTAGGCTGGCCTCTGGCCCGCCACCTAGTGGCGAGAAAAAAATCTGGCCGTGGCCTCAATTACTTGTCGACCCCTGCCATAGGCTATATGCCGGCCAACAAAACAGCATGTTGGCTCAGTTGATAGGCAATTCAATGAACTGTCCAGTTGTTCGACAAGCTTGCAAAGGCAGTAACGGGATTGACACACAGAGACACACCAGAAAGTTTGGCTATTATCAGTCACTTAACTGAACACTTGATATTCTGTTGCTTCTTAATCTACTACATTACCTGTAGCGCGATGGTTTGCTTTTACTTTCTCACGCTCGGAAAACTTCACGCTGAATGTGCGCTAAAACAGACCATGCATTAATGCACTTTGCCGTCTTTGATGGCCATTCGTCCGGATTTCGGTCGACAATCCGGTTTTGCAGCCCTTTGTCCAGAACAAGAAATAATGCCCTCATATATAAGCATTTGTCCGGATTTTTGACACTTGCTTCACGGAATTGTATAGGAGTGGCGGCATTGACCTGTTCTCCGCGGTCAGCTTTTGCATTCCGAGCGCATAAACTGTCCTCAACCCTGGGAATCAGTGGCGGAACAACTGCACAAGGCCCCGTGGCATAACACCGATCTGCCCCCCCCCCCCCCCGCGCACACATACACACACACACACACGCATACAAAGCTATCTCAGGGGGGCCAGTATGTAACAATGAATTTTCAACGAACACAATCAATTGCAATAAAAATCTTTTCATATAGTACTTCTTAAACACACAAGGAGATAAGATTTCTGCATAAAAGTCACAGTTTATTAATAATATACAAATAGTACACAATAGTACACAAATGCCCTCATTTCTCTACAAATGATCTCATTGACATGAACATAGTCTTCGTGTTTGTTTTATTAAACTCTGCACTAAGACTTGGGAAACTTTATAATGATTTTGAATATGGCTATTCGACATGAAAGTCACTCCTTTAATATGAAAAGAAGCATCCCAATGTGCAAAATGGCAATACAATCCTGAATTTAGTTTAGTAAGATAGAAAGGGTGCTTCTTGACAGTAGACAAATCCTTTGGAAACAGTTGTGTGTGTGATGTCATGACCTCATGTTCATCAAAAATGCTAGTGTAGACAAACACAATAAATGAAGCAAATAATACAAAAGAAGAGACAAACCCAAAAGTTGGGACAGTTGGTAAAATGGTAATAAAAACAGAATACTATTATTTTCAAATCATGCAAGCCATACATTAGATAGAGAATAACGCAAAGGAAACACATCAACTGTAGAAACAGGGCAAAATTATTGTTATGGGGGGGATATACGCTCATTTGAAATTTGATACTTGCAACTTGTCTCAAAAAAGTTGAATAAGGGCAAAAAACAACACAAGGACTTCCAGCATGACGAGTTAGTGAGCAGACGTGTGAAAGGGGGCCCCAGTTAAACTTTTCATACTACTAAGCTGAATGACCTAAATGTTCATCTTTTTCTTTCTTTTACGCTTGGTTAACCTAACACTTCTAGCCTACCTTAGTTGAATTGGAATTTACCAAATAGGCTAAATAAACAAACAGAAACCGCATGCAAGCAACTCGAGCTAATATTTCGGCGGCTAAGTCAGCTAATATGGCCAAAGAAACTAAATGGACTGGCAAAAATGACAGCAGTGTGATTACCATAAGAGACCCTGGAAGATCTATTTTTGTCATCAGAAGTTTAGGCCGATGGCCTGTTTTATAACGGTCAAAATCTCTCAAATAGTTGATTATTCGGGAGCAAGGGCATCATTTTGTGGTATCGAACTGGAGTTGGGCTAAGAGAATTAAACATTTTGTTGCTCCAAATGGAGAATGCAGGCTACGTAGGCCTATTAAAAAAAGGTAGGCTACCTTCTTAAACTGCGTTTTCTTAGACTACATTTCGGAAGCTTCTCACAGAGTGCGGTGCGCGACAGGGGATGACATTTCACCCCCTGGCTCCGCCCCTGTTTACAAACACTACGATAACATCCGAATGTAGTCTACTAAACGCAGTTTAAAGAAGGTAGCCTACCTTTTTTTTAATAGGCCTACGTAGCCTGCATTCTCCATTTGGAGCAACAAAATCCATTCATCAATTAATCTGACACGGACACTCACAGTCATCAATACAAAAGCATTCGACGCGCCTTGCGCTCCGCGAAGTCGTCAACTATTTGAGGGATATTAAGCGCTTATAAAAACAGGGTCATAAAGGGCCAACAGTTCAATGATGGACAAAAAGTTTCCTGCGTTCCCCTGCCCAATGGGCTCTCTATGTCCCCTAAAGGTCATGTTACATGTCGCCAATGTAAGTGTGACATGCACAACAACACTTGCCTCCAAAAGTTAGCCGCATTACAAACATCTCTCTCCATATCAGCATCTATTGTACCATGGAGTTTCCACTGCTCATACACCACGCATGCACCAAGATGGACCTGGGTAGATTCGTGCACTTGTATTTTGGAGGAGAAATGTTTCCAATCTCTAACTTCGTTTACCTATGCATTCTTGTAGGAGGGGGCTTGACGACTGGTAAAAAGCCAGCAAGGCTTGAAATATGCACAATCAAGCTTGGGCGAGTAGCATAACCCGCTTCGTGAAAGTTTAATGCCAGCTTTAGTGACAGATGTGTAATAATGGGTTGAAAAGCTGCGATTGCCAGTGATGGGAAAAGGACCCTTAGGCTTACATGGGCCAGTTTGAAGGATATACCTCTTCACATTAGCATCTGCAATGTTTTCAGGGAAATTACCATGATCTGTTGGAAAATTAGCTTCCATGCCAGGGATCATGCTGCGCACTTTAGCTAATTCTGCTAACTCTCCACATTCCCCACCCCCATGGTTGCTCATCATAGCTAACCCCGCTCCACATTCTCCTCCCTCCTGATTTTGGTTGCTCATTTCAGCCAACTGCTCTCCACCTGCACTCTCCTCCATACTTTGGCTGGAGGTGCTGCTAAGCACACCGCTACTGCTGCTACCACAGGGCAATGCATGTTTATCATTAGTCCTATCACCAAATTCAGGGACAAGAGAAGGCAAAGTAAAACAAGAATCTAACTTTGGGAGTTTAGAGTTGGCTTCATTTTTATTCTCATTTCTCTTTTGTGCCCCTCTTTTATTTTTAAACATGGTGAAACACCATACCCCCACCATAATAAAAATGAGGGTTATATAAAGGCGCAAGCCATGAGATAACTGTTAAATTCTGAGTACCTAGCCCTCGATAGCTTGATAGCTAACCCTATGTGTAAGCGGATTGGTTAGGTTTAGGGTGGGGGGGCTGTCGCAGCCATGGGAGGGCCCCAGGCCCAGGTGCAGTGGCAGGACAAAGCACAGCCATCTGAGCCAGTGGGGGCGATGCCACATTCAGACGATAAAACCAGGTGAATGTACTTGGAGAAGACCATGTTGCAGCTGAGCAGATATCAGACAAAGGATTACCACACATTGCCGCCCAAGATGTTGCCACAGCTCGAGTTGAGTGCCCTTTTAAGGATGCAGGAGCAGTCTGTCCCTGACGCTGATAAGAGACAGAGATGGCGTTTGTTACCCAATGGGAAAGTCTGTGCTTGGAAAGAGCTGCACCACGGTTTCTACCCCCAAAGCAAACAAACAGCTGATCTGAGGCCCGCCACGGCAAAGTGGCAGAAACATATTGACGCAAAGCACGAACGGAGCACAAGGCCTTACGATCAGGTTCTGACACTGGGCTGAACACAGCCAAAAAAAAGGCCTATTTATAAACTGAGGTGACATAACCTTAGGAAGAAAGGCAGGGTTAGGCCATAAGGTCACAGAACTGTTCTCAGGGCCCCAATGCAGGCACTGAGGACTAACTGACAAAGCATGAATTTCACTGACCCGTTTAGCAGATTTTATGGCCAACAAAAAGGAGGTCTTATATGATAGCCATTTAATGTCACATGTGTCCAGTGGTTCAAAGGGAGCCTAACACAGGCCATTTACCACAAGGAGCAGATCCCATTGTGGACTTCTCACCCGGCTCGGTGGATGGAGACAAAACACACCTTTAAGAAAGGCTGTAAGCAGCCTGTGTGCCCCTACAGACACTCCTTCAATGGAATCGTGATGAGCGGAAATAGTGTCTAAGTAGACCTTTTTTGTGGCATGGACTTACCAGAGTTCAATAAGCCTTGGAGATATTCAAGCACCTGAGACACAGGACATGACTGTGGGTCCAAAGATTGACCTAAACACCATGTAGAAAAAAGTTTTCACCTATTGCTGTACAAGCTGTGTGTTGATGGGGCATGAGCATTCAGAACAGTGTTCCAAACCCCTTGTGAACAATCCATAAGCTGTCGCTCCGCCCCAGTGGCCACACCCAGAGTTTCAACCTCTCTGGATGGAGATGCCAGATAGTCCCTTGTATCTGGGACAATAGGTCCCGCCTGCACGTCATTCTGTCTCCTGGATGCGAGTCAGAGTCATCCAGAGGAGGGAAAGAGAAGGAAAGGCATAAAGCAGGCAATTTGGCCAATCGTGGGCTACGATAAAACATTTCAAAACATCCATCTCCGCAAACCAAGACAGGCACTGTGACGACTGCTGGGTGGCGAACACATCTACTTCCGCTGCGCCATATGTCCTCCACAACATCTGAGCCATATTCCTGTTGAGACACCAGTCTCCTGCACGCAGACCTCCCCACAGCTGCCAGTGCACCAATCACACGGTCAGGTCTGGAAGCCATAGCCATTCTGAATGCTTTAGTGAGGACACCAGTAAAATCAGGGCACTGTGGCATGCGGACCTCATCAGAGGCCGCTGCAGGGCAGTGCAACAGATTAGCACATCCAACTTAAGGCGGGCTAGGGCAACCTTAAGTGTGCCTTGGATGGGCACTGCTGAAGAGTTTGATGCTGATGCAAAGCTCTGGCGCTCTGAGCCACTCCCACTGAGTGAGTGAGGAGAAGCTGGATGCCCCTCCTCACCAGCAGCAGCCGGCTCTTCTACAGCGTAAGCACCGGCTGAGTCAGCAGTGAACAAGGACTCAGAAGCAGCAACCAATACAGCATCAGCATCTGGCTGAGTGAAAGAGACTGCACTGAGTTGTGACAGGGCTGAGGGTGAAGCATGCCCCTCGCTGGCCTGCAACCCGTGAGTAGGAGCTGGACGGGCAGACATCAGGGCCTGTAAATGTGCAATGCTAGATGACAGCTAACTTGTGAGCCATGTCTGAGAAGGATCCTTTTTTCTTAGCTTTGCCACCAAGTGGCTCCGCAGCTTACTTTTTCTTATATCAGTACTGATTCCTGAGGGGGGAGGAGGTGCTTCAGTTTTTGCATTCAGACCGGCTTGACGCAGGCGCTGCATTTCCAAGGGCATCATGCTACAGGTTGGGCATGGATTGGTCAGCGCCTCACGCAAGTGGTTGACACCCAGACACGAGGGGCAACAATTATGCAATTATCCAATACATTCATAGTGGCATGACACCTGATACACCAGACAGACTCCATGACGTGGTCAGTCAGATTCAGTCAGTGAGAAGCTATCAGGTATAGCATCACTGCTGTAATCTTGCAGAAGTTTAGGTGTGCCTGCTCAAATTGGAGCGTAGCCGATCAGACACAGGCGCTCGGAGCACAGTAGTCAACGTTACTTACCTATCAAAATAGCACAGATGCTGCCGGGAGAGGCGTCTAGCCAAGCGATCGCGAGCTAATCGATACCACGGTTGCTCAGTGGTAGCTTTGAATGGAGCAGATCAACACACGGACACCCAACACTAGAAATAATTCTCACACAATTGAATTGTGAAGCTAGCAGCACAACAGAAAATTCAGAAAACGTTAAGGTAAAAAGAGTAGAGCCGACAACAGACACAACTGAAAATATCAGGTTACCTTGTAACCGAGCTAGTTAAACTAGTGCCAAAGTGTAGCAATGACTGAGTGGAGCCGATCAAACACGGGCACTCAAGTCAATACTCACGTGAAGGAGACAAAATATATTTAACTGAGACACAGCCTGTGAGGGCAAGTTGCTACTCCATAGGGCTGCACAGGGCTCAGTAATCCAATCGGAGAAATCTCAAGAACAGACGAGAATGGGAAAAAGACAGTCATGCACGCGATATTGGTATTTAAACTGTGTTTGCGGTGGCATGGTCACGTGATGACATACGTTTATATGTTCTCAACCAGTGTGCGAGTGCATGTGATATTCCACTAGTCTTTGACTACCTCTGGTGGTCTGTAAGGACTGAAATAGAAGTCACGTATTAGTGAGAAGCATTGCAACATAACAACATGGTAAATGAGTCCAAATCTGTACAGAAAGTGAGGGGACACTTAACAACATCTAAATGCTACAGAGGGAGTTATGAATGATTATGTAACTATGTTCTGACACACCAAACTGTTAAAACTCTGGAACCAATAATTACAAAATTGACTGCATCAATTAAACCTGCTGGAGCACTAGCATGGAAATATGTATGAAATGATGTTTGTGTTTTTAAAAAATACAGTGTGTTTTCAACTGACACTCACTCTTCTTAACAAGACCTCTAACCTCTAAGTTGTAGTCAGGGAACACATACAGTACTGCCACAATTGCAGCATTTAAAACATAGCTAAATTCATAATTCATAAATACATTGAGAAGTAGAATAAACTTTCCGTGGAAATAGGTGTGTGTTAATATGGGGTTTGAGCCGTTGCTAGGTTGCTATGGTTAGGTGGAAACCCAAACACAGCAGTAAGTTTCCATGTCATATGTGTGTGTTCTGTGGTATACTGGAAAGGAAGTTAGTGACAGTTGTCAAATAAATGACTGGGGTTAGGGTTATGGTTAGCTCAGCTAAGCTCATGTCCACATTCTGGTACATGGTATGCTTTTTACACCATATTTACATCAGCAAGCATGCAGGAACATTTGCAAAGTTGAATATGGATATACTGAATATATTACAAAATATGGGAGAGCGCTGAATCTTTAGATCCCTAACCTTCTGTTTAAGCCTTATAGTCTAACTGATTAAGGACAAAGCTGTGCCAAGAGGTGTGTCCCACTTTGACAGAGGTGTCCATTTGGGTGTCCAAAATGTACTAATTCCTATATAATATTATCCAACAAAGCCAGACAATATGTCTAGGTAGTCCTTGCTGATCACCACAAGACTATGACTGAAAGATAAGACCCTCTCTCCATAACACACACTATTCTGGGCAGAACAAAACGTTAACTTGGGTCCAACAACTCTAAACCATGCATGATTGCAACAAAGCCTAAAAGGAGAGATGTGAGAAAGCATCTGATAGTTGTGCCCCCAGGCTTGTGTAATACAAAAGACGCCACGGAAGTGCGCAGAGCGGCAATAATAACTTGGAACTGGGCAGGAAGGAGTGCACAGATGCACCAGTGTCACCATGTTCTCAGCTGCATCACTTGGGCTACCAGGAGAGAGGAGAGGGGGACAACGTCCTATGTCTTCATTTTACAATCCATAATCCTGAAACCAGGTCACATTGAATGTGCAGGTAGGACCTTCTCCACTCTGCATGTCATGCCATTTGAAAGCTTTTGAAGTTAGTCTTTAGTGGCCAGCTGGCAGTTTGTCTGTCAGAGAAGTAGAACAGAATTGGAGACAGGCATTTTTGTGGCATCCTTTGTAGATTGTAGCCAGTCGCTGAATGACACAAGCATCATATTGCATTAGGGAGACAAACCCTAGAAATCCTAAAACCTGGAGTAAATGTGCAGTGGAAGCAAATGTACAATGAGCTGTTGATATCCAATCATTTCTGCATCTGTATAAAATTTTATTTTAATGTGTTCATTCAGCTGTGCACCTGTTACCCTTTGTCCGGATTTTTTTCTCTTGAAATGTCTGCTAAACTGCCTTAAAGACATTACATTAGAAAGTTACGTCGTCTTTCATTGTCCTCTCAGGTCACACTGATGACTCTAAAGGTGAAAACTGGCGATGGTTTCCTGGTCTGTATACAGTAGTTCCATTTGAAGCAGACAGAACTTCCTGTTCAATTTCCTCTTAACTGCATAGTCGTCTCATTCTTTCACTGTGTGATCATCGATAAATAAGAAAGAAGATCTAAATGAAGAAAACTGCAAGATTTGTGCTGGACCACAATTGAGAGTCCTTGGGCTAAGAATTAAGAACTGGGGCTAAGAATTAAGAACTAAGAATAAATTAGCCTGCCAATAAGTGAGGGAACCCTGAGCTTCAGCATGTCTCTTCAGCACGAGCTGAGTGCTTGCATCATTCTTCTCTTCACCAATGGTGAGTCTCTCATTGCTTTTGTAGAAACCCCATTAGGGGAAATATGAAATGGCTTTGTTTTTTGTCATCATTAAATCAAAGGAAGGTCATAAATTTAGCTATAGCTTTTCTAGCCTTGGTGAAGACTGTTTATAGTAAGTGCAAGAATGTGATTGTATGATGGCTGTTTAAGATGTCCTGAGTTTTAGTATGTGCTACTGTTTCAAAATAGAATAATGTATTGGTTTGGATAGCTGACTAGCTGAATTAACAATATCATCATATTTATATCATGACACCTGTGAAATTTTTATGTATTTATTTTGAAATTATGCCATAGTTGCCATAAATGCCATAGTTTGATTAGTTTTTATTTTTACAAGCTGATCAGACAAATCAACATTATATATGAATATTAAATATACTTTCATATGAATATGAAGTATGCTTAAATTTGGGCTATACGGATAGATTCATAGTGTAGTGTGCACTCATTAAAAAGAGTGGGACATAATGTTCAGATACAGGATGTGGGCCTGGGGCCAGATAGGCATATGTATTGAGACATATCCCAACTACCTTCACACCATGTGCTATGCCTACTTTTGTAATGTAGTTCAATAGCATTCAACATCATTGAAATGCACCGATCAGGGGTGCAGCAGGCAGTGCATTCCAAAATGTTCAGTTGTAACATGTAAGTTCAGATATAGTACATTGCCTGGGTGTGGTGACTGAGTGGTTAACACAGAATTTTGAAAGCAAACTGAGCTACCAAACATCTCAGTTCTGTCATTGTGCTGTCACTGAGAGATGCACAAATAACCATAAGACCGTTTATCTCATTGCGCTGAGAGATTCATTATTAAACATGCTATAAGTCAGCATTAATGAACATGCTATAAGACAGCATTAATGAACATGCTATAAGTCAGCATTAATGAACATGCTATAAGACAGCATTAATGAACATGCTATAAGACAGCATTAATGAACATGCTATAAGACAGTTTGTGTGAACTAAGTGAGAGGTCTGTTCCTCTGTCTGTTTGTGAACTGTTCCTCTGTCATCACTCATAAATATGTAATTATGCCACACAACAGTTCCAGCACTGTTCAAACATGGTTTTGGAATTGAAAAAATAACACTTGGGTATGTGAAGCAACAATGGTAATATGGATAACAAACACAGGTAGCATATTGTTATGCATAGACTAACATTTATGCCATTTTTAGATAACAGGATTTATTCTAGTCATATTATTTTATATCATTGCTTGCTTTTTCAAAGCGGTAAAACCTAACTACTCTCTCTCACAGCAGTGGCCAGTGACCTGTGCCCTTCTGGATATCTCCACCTTCACCCACCTGAACTGATGGTGGAATATGGAGGATTATTTGAAATGAGCTGCAGCACATCACAAAAAAACAGCACATTAAAATGGAATATAACTCCTGAGTTGTATTTCGAAGGATCAATGGTGAACAACTCATTGAATTTGCGTATAGAAAGCCTGCAGGAATGGGATATAGAAGCAAACTGCACTTTGAGTCAGACTGATTATCAATGCAATGGCAGCCCATCATTGATAATCTACAGTAAGTCACATGTTTAAATATATTTTAATATAATTTAATCTGTTGAAACTTTCAACACTGAATTTCTTTGCTGACTTGCTGTCAGATGTGCTTACTCTGCCTGATGGGATCCGGTAAAAAAATTAAATACTTTTCCTTTACAGAGGTTCCAGGAAATGTAACCATCACTCTTGTGAACCACACAGAGGTAGATGGTGATGGCACACCGTATGAACTTCTGTGTGATGTCTACGATATTGCTCCAGTTCAACACCTGACTGTACGATGGTACAGACAGAATATCACTGTGAATGAATCTCAATTCACGGACATTGAGATAGGTCCACGTAATGTATCAGCTTCTCTCACGATTTTTCCAACCCGCGAAGACAATGGAATCCAGTACTGGTGTGAGGCAGAACTAGGTCTAAAACAACATGGACCTGAACCACCTCTTAAAGTACCATCTGATCCACTTTACATCATCATTAAAAGTGAATTCACCACCCTTGTAAACTTTTCTCCTTCCACAATATACTGCTGCCAGATAAGATTCTGAACATCTTGTCTTGTGTTTTCACAGAGGCTATGCCAACAATACCAACATCAGCAATGACAACAACCCTCACTGCTTCCGCAGGCACACCTGGGGTCCCAACACCAACTCTTCCACCCAACAGTAAGTCAGCTCTGAAAACAGGACAGCATAGGCTACCTCACTTTCAGCTGTTATAAGAGGAAAGAACTTTGCTAATGTCTGTGGTTTTGTTGAAGTATTAATTTCACTCTCATCAGGCTTGTCAGTTATGTTTGACTGTTATGTTGTTTGAAGTACTACCAAGGGACAACCATATAGAAATTTATGTCCACTCAAGTCAAGGCATCAGATTACTTATTGCTTATTGAGTCGCAGCAATGTTGTTATCTGATGACTTCACTGAGCAGTACCGTAGGCCTAATAGATCAATGATATGCTTGAAATTGAAACTAATTCAGTACTGATGATGGTTGAATTGTACCTACACCATTTCACTGCTGGCATCAAGATTTGTATGCAGTCATTTTTAATGTGGCTTGACAGTGTGGATGCTCAAAGCTTGACCAGAGAGGTAGGCCTACCCTTCCACTAGAACAGCATTTCCTGTACTAGGCCACACAGTGTTCTTGGGGCAATACACAACAAACTAGGCAATGCAGGACAATACAGGACAATGCAGGAGCTCCACAGTCATCAGTAACAGATCAACTTGGACATGGACAGACCTTTATCATTAACATCATAAAAAATAAAATTAAAGTGATAGTTTGAAGTAATTCCAGTCAACCTGTTGCATGAGCTTGCCAAGTGCTGTCTGTACGTAGGAGAACGAGAGAACTTTGTACAACATAGACCAGCTTACACGAACTGAATGGCATCATAAGCTTACTTTTGTTACTCACAATACCATTTGATTTTGTCTATGGTGTTCCAAATTCTTTCGTTCTCCTGCCTTTTTTAGGCATAACAGCAAAATTATGCTCTCCTAAATTAGTATCTTCATCTGATACTTGATTTGAGGGTCAGCCATTTCTATTTAGCCTTGCATCTAAAGCAACTTTCCACCTTGTTATGAGGATCCAGCGCTGCTCCACTGAACATAGGGAAATCATTTAAATCACTTGAGATATTTCACTGGAGTTGCAGGAACACATTCCTTGATTCCATGATTGTTTTAACCTCCCCCTACAGTTGCCCATTGAAAAAAAATAGCAACATTGTACATTCTCACCAATCATTTGTTTGCAAACCAAAGAATAGGAACCAATGGTGATCGTTTTCATAAAGTTATGCTGACTGACAAGGTAATCAACGTGATTTTGGTTTCATTCGATATCAGTTTCGTTTGACATCGGGCACCATTCTCATAATGCATGTGCTGTAACTGCACCAGGAAAGGGATAGACTGACGGTGGAGATCCACTGGCCACGTCAAAAAACACGCGTCATAATTTCAGTTCATTTTCAAAGGAGCCCAGCGAATTGTCACGCAAAGCTTTGGGAAGGTGGAAGCTTTATCATGCCACTCACGCATGCATATTTGCATAGAAACTTAGGTTTCTCTCTCTCTCTATCATCCCCTCAGGCATTGATATTGTGGCAGTATCCCCTGGACCAATGGCTGATGGCAAAAATTATACTTTATCATGCCACATCAAAATACCTGAAAATGAAATGTCTGCTGGCAATGGTACTGTGAAATGGTTTATTGGACAGAATCTGCTGAACACAGAAACAATAGATATCACCTTAGAGGCACCACAGATAAATGTGACTTTCCTGTACGAGGCCCTCATAGCTCATGATGGAGAACAATACCAGTGTGCTGTTGAGTTCCAGCGACCAGG
This sequence comes from Tenualosa ilisha, assembly GCA_015244755.2. Taxonomy (NCBI): domain Eukaryota; kingdom Metazoa; phylum Chordata; class Actinopteri; order Clupeiformes; family Clupeidae; genus Tenualosa; species Tenualosa ilisha. Next base: position 7,263,897 of record PYXC01000584.1, read on the forward strand.
AGAGGATTCTCCTACTGAACTCAAGTCAGACATTGTTAATATTCTTGTGTACAGTAAGTTGCATTTGCATCCATTTTATTTGTAAGAGCCATCTAAGACCTTTGAGATGTAATCAATCATTAACCATCCCACTGTGTTCCCATAGCTGGCTGTCCTGCTGCAATCAGTCCCTCTTCTCTCGTGGTGAAGTATGGAGAACGTGCTTTGGCCACCTGCCGTGCCCTGACAAGCATCCATGGTATGGGCTGGGAGTCCACTGTGGGGGTTGTGGCTTTGGAAGCAGGAGTTACAGAGCTCAACTGGACGGTGAAGGAGCTGAGGAAGTGGACAGTGAAGCCACAATGCTTCATCAACCCACTGGATGGAGATCAGTGTTCGACAGAACTTCATGTTGTGGTTTACAGTGAGTGAGCTTTTTATTCTTTAATAACAAACCCTTGTGTTTTACAATGGATATTTAGACTTCATGCTTCATCAATTTCTGTGCTAGAACGGTGCATGAAGGAACTCATTCTGTGAGTCTAATCCCCATGTGTTTTACTAAAATGGATGTACTAGGACAGTGCAATTAATCAATTTGATTTATTAATTAAAATTATGCCTTCCAACAAGTATGAAAACAGAATAATTGAAATGTAAAGAAAATTTTCAGTTCACATGCCGGCTTCAGAAAGTAACCATCCCTAGACTAGATCTCTATAAACACATGAATGAAACTACCCATCGTTTCAGTAATACATTGGACCCAGTAATTTCAAATAAAGTCAAGATAAGCGACATCTCAGTGTCCAACTATAACCTCTCTGACTGTCCTATTCAATACTCTTTTACACACCCCCAGTAACCATAACAACATTAAAATTATTATAGCAACAATGTATTGAATTTGTTCCCTCGAAAGACCTCTGTGATGCAAACACCTTGGTCAAAGTTAAATAAAATGAAATAACACTGGCTGACTTTAGAATGATTTCCCAGTAGAATTGATTTCCGTTCTCCTCCTCTTCTTTTAAGGCCCTAACAAGTCTTGTACCTATCTATCTGAGCCTTTATCACTCTATGCCCCCTCAGCTGCAGGCCTCTATCCTTTTAATGCTATAACAGAAATTGGTGAAGTAGCCTTTATGCTCTATGCACCCAAGCCATGGAAAAACCTTTAGCCCCATGAATAACTGTCCATTAAAGGAGTAAAAATGTGGTTCCTGCACATTCTAATCTGCTATGCATCTCAGTCTGGCCAATTTCATGTTATCTCCAACTTCCATGAGGATTAACATAGATCAAAATGCCTCTGCAGGCACTGCATCTCTACACAAATACACAATAGCGTAGTGGTTAAGGAACCTGGCTAGCGAGCAAGTAGCTCAGCTGCCACTGTGCCCTTGAGCAAAGCACTTAACCCTAAGTTGCTTCAGGGGAGACTGGCCCTGAACAATTGGTAGTTGACAAGTTGTAAGTCGCTTTGAATAAAAGTGTCTGCTAAATGTGTAAATGTATATTGATTTTGGAAGGTTACTGTTATCCTACCAACGAAATGCTGTAGAGTAGCCCACGTACAGACACAAGCCAATTAAATAACTAGCCTATCGCTTTCCACACATCCTTGAGGCTGATATATCAGGTGACTCATAATAGGCTTTCAAATACACAAACTCTGCCGCGAAAGAATCCATCATTTCACCCTAAACCCATGTCTAGCACAAGTTTGTCATATGACAAAATAAATACACAGGTCTCCCAAACGGGCCGGTTCAGCCAAAGTTATCGGTAGGCTAGATAAACTTTGCTGCACACTCTTGTTGTCAGTCACCCAGATAACGGCCATAGAGTTTTGCTAACATGTAGCCAACATGTTCAAGTAGACTCATTGCAACATGAACAAGAAAAAAATCACCTAGGCGTCTGAAAAAGAAAATAAATGTAATGCCAGGAACACTGTGATTAATGGTGAATTATTAAACAAGATCACTTTCTCTACAAGGAATACAAGGACATTTTATTGTCAATGCTGCCTTGGTGATATTTTTTTTCAGTACATGTTAGACATAAGTGCATAACAGTAGCCCTGTCCTTCAAAGACGTCTGGGGTGCGTAAATGGACAGGGACACAACATCACACGTTGTCCCCACTTGTTCCATACGCAACATCATCTCTGAAACTGAATGTCAACCAATTAATAGTGACATATAAATAACTAACCTATCTAATCTCCTAATTTAAGACTAATTTTCACTGCCTGGTCACTTCCGCCCAATCAAAACTTATCGTAAAATCACCCTGGGTAACACAGGAGGCAGAGAGAGATACACAGACACTGGTGCACACAAACTCAGTGCAAGTCTTGAACCTACATGGTTTCTGGAAAAACCTGTGTCACTAAACTATGCATACTATAGTTGCTACATGGTCTCAAACATGTTAGTTACCAAATAGTTGTTACATTTCCTTTTGGATTAAAGTATCTATCTTAATAAGCTAGTATGGTTTTGGGAAACTCACGCCAGACTGAGATGCACAGCAAATCAGTATGTGTGAGAACCTGGCTATTGAAGTACATTACAGACCTATGCATAGTCCATGGCGTAGAGGACATGTGTCTGTGCATTTTAAATCACATCTAGAGGTTATAGGCTATAGACCATAATAATACGTTTGCCATAATTGAGCACCACTAGTGATTGCTAATCAGAAAACTAATTTTCAATGTGCCTTTTACAGTGACTCCAGAGAGTTTGCCCATTACTATAGATCGTCAAGGACCGCTGGCTGTGGGCAGTTATTACAAGCTTTATTGCCACATCGAAAACATAGCTCCTGTTGAGAACCTGACTGTGAGGTGGTTCAAAGGAGAAACACTGTTGTGCACAGACAGCTCTTTCGAGAGCTTCAGTGTGGGCCCACAAAATGTTACCAGTGAACATCTGATTACAGTTAATGAATCAGATAATGGAACACAATACAGGTGTGAGGCAGAGCTGGATTTAGGGCCAGGAGGACCTCCTGCACTGACTTCAGATCCCCTCCCCATCACTGTGTACAGTAAGTTGGCCTGAGCATCAGTTAAACTCAGCTGAGTTGACCTCCAAGATTTTAATGCATATGATGTCATCTATTCTACTGTATCATTCCACAGGTGGCTGTCCCATTGTCCTAAGGCCTTCCACTCTGGTGGTGAAGTATGGAGATTCAGCCTCAGCTGATTGTAGCACATTTCTGCCTCACAATGGAATCGGCTGGAATTCTACTTTGAATCCTGTAGGCAGAATGAAGGGTGTTAAAAATATCACCTGGCGCGTGGATAACCTGACAGAGTGGACAGTGGAGCCCAAGTGTGTCATTGACACAGACGAGGGGCAGTGTGGAACAGCACTTACTGTCATTGTTTATAGTGAGTCTTCCTTTTATGGTGATCAAACAATTAGTTCAGGTAATTCTTAAAACCAGGTTCTCATAGTCTCATGTTTTCCACAGAGTTTCCAAGTACTATAAACCTGGCAGGTTATACTGCTGAAATGGTTGAGGGTCAAAACTACACTCTTACCTGCCACATTCAAGATGTTACTCCTGTTGAGAAGCTAACCGTGAATTGGTTCAAAGAAGAGACGCTGTTGACAGAACACCACCAGCTCGTCATTGTGGATAATCAAACAGTTACCAGTCACCTCCATATCAAACCCAGTACATCTGATAATGGAGCTCGGTATAGGTGTGAGGCAAAACTGCAGCTCGGCCCCATTTCTCCACCTCCAATCACATCAGAGTATGTAATAACGGTCAAAGGTGAGTTCAACTTTTTTACACTTCTTGTGTGTTTAGGTGTTTAGCAGAGGGTTAGTAAGCGCCATAAGACTGCAGAAGAGTAAACATTTCTCTGCTGATGTAACATAAAGCACATTTCACCGAATTTCATGCAGAATAAAACCAATAAGTGTTCCTCAAAATGAAATTTAAGTTAAAATGAAAATTAAGTTATTAAGTTCTTTATATGTCTTTATTCATCAGTTCCTTTATGTCTGGAAGTATTAGGCCTAAATGCAGTTAATTCAAGTATTAAGTATTTAAATATGTATGTTAATTACAGGCCCACAGACTTATCAAAATGTCATCCAAAACTATATATAACTGTCATATTGCCATACTATTCAACACCATCAATATGTTTGAATGATCATTGTCAACAACAAACAATTCATGTCACGTTTTATTGTTTTGAATGTGTGCCAAAGTATAGAGGTATAGAACTGCTTTGATGACAGATGGCACCTCTGAGCAAGTTTTGATGTTCAGGATAATTCATTTATACATACTGGTACTGATATTGTTTATTGTGCAGTTAGTAAAATATGTATCCAATCTGGACCAAACAAATGAGATGGCAACATTTTCTGCAACAAAATGCTGCTACCTAAACTTTTTTCCACTTTCAACCAATGGGATTGTCCCATTGTGGGCAGACAATATCACTGAAATGTATTCATTTTTCTCTCTTGCAGGCAATTGGACTCCAACCATTGTAACAATCTGCATTATCATTATTCTGTTTCTGTTAGCCTTGGCATTTTTAATCTGGTACATAAAACGTAGACAGGGGAACTACAGTGTGGTGCAAACAGACATCCCTCTGACTGGGACTGCAAATGGAAGGGCACTGTAACAATGTGAAGTATAACAGTTAACTTTTTTTCCAAGGGTGGTTTTCAGAGTGCATATAGTTGAATTCATGGACTTCTCACTTCTTTGGTCAAAGGGCCAGTCTTTTAAGGTGGAATTTACTGGAATCCACGCATTCATTATGCAGTTGTCAGGTAAATTCAAGCCCAGCACACAAAGACTTTGGCTATTGTTTGCTCCTCCTTGGAAGGTCAAAGCCGAGGACTTGACTCCCACTGGAACAAAGATAACTCTGGCTGTTTACCTATGATTCACCTATTGATTATGTTATGGATGCTACAGGATGCCTGAATTTCCTATAGGATCTATCCATGTATCTATATGTGAATGAATTGTTTAAATGTAATATTATCATATCTTGAAATAATCCTTGTAATGTAGGAAGCAGTATGATCATGGTTTTGTGGCAATCTAAGTGTCTGTACATAGTTACGCACAAATAACTGTTTTAGGCTGCATACTAATTTGAATTCACACCTCATCCACTGACCAGCTGACCAATGAGAGGCTAGTTAAGGCGTCAATCAGGATTACGATCCACGTTCCACAACTTGGAGAAGTTTGTTTAACTGCTTTTTTTAGACCTTTCCAACCCAGATTTGAGAATGAGACACTGGAGTTAGAATAGTCCACATAACTGTCATATTAAGAAGCAGATAGCTTGTGAAACTAAATATTTGTAATGTTTCTGAAGTCATTGTAAAAATGATTGGTATATTTTAATATTTTGACAATTTTGTCACATTTAATCGCATGGCAAAAAAAGTGCTATAAATTAACAAATTACTTATTAAATAAATAATTGATAAATTGATGTAAATTAATGTGATGACTGTTTTTGTCTTTTTTGTCTTCTTGATGCACTAGTTAGCCTCAACTGGCTCAAGGTTTGAGTTTTGTCAAACATCTGGGAATAATAGCCCGAAGATGGCACCAGTTCGCCCTGGCTTGAGACAGTGTGAAAGGAATTAGCTTTGGTACGCCTCTGTTCGCACAGTTTCGGCCAAGCAGTGTGAAAGTGGCTATTGGTTTGTGCCAGTGGGCGGAGTTCAGGATAAGACAGACATCTCTTTCTTTGTTCAGGACTCTTTCTTTTCTTTCCCTCTCCTGCTCTGAGAGCTCTCTTCTTCCTGAAAAGGTCATCTTGCTTACTGGTCCTTCTCTCTCTCTCTGGTTTTGCTTTATTTCTTTATATTTCATACATTCTTGGTTTATTCTTGTCTCATTTTTATGCTCATCTTTTAGGCTTTTATTATGTCTTATTATGTGTCCAGTCTAACTGATATTGGTCTCATTTTAGTTGGTCTATTGTCTACTGTTAAATAAATCATTCATTATTCCACCATCCAGTTTATATATCTCTCTTCTCATATGCCATGCCACTATTGAGCTTTTAGCTTATAAATTACTTGGTAATATTAAAAGACAGCCTATTACTTTAAGAGTCAGATTAATTGTATAGTTTCTCATATTTATCATTAATACATGCTTCTGTCCTATAAGTCCAAGATATGCTTATAGAAGTCTCCTTTCAGGGGCATGTCTAGGCCTGCCACATTTACATATCTATGTGGGTAGTGGTATTGTCGTGGAAATGCTGGACATTACCTGGAAATTGTGGGCTCTAATCCAGGCTGCCACCTGGCTACCAACCCTAAATTGCTCTAGGGGAAACTGGCCCTGAAATGATAGTTGACAAATGTAAGTCACTTTGGATAAAAGCATCCGCTAAATGCATGCATGTAAATTTATACACACTGAGAACCAGTACAACCCCTTTCAGAGATTTAGTTTCATTTTAATTCATATTAATTAAAATTTCATATGGGCATCCTTTGACTTCTTCAGAATACCAAAAACTATTGCAAACCTCATAAAATCCTACAGTATTTTACTATATTTCATCTTGCCGGACTTTACCCTGCTTGGCACCGCATGGAGATTGGCGTTATGGCAGGATGCACCATCAACAGAACTGGTAAAGCCAATCAAACACTCAAGGACACTGAGCAAGTTAAGGAACTTCAACAAGACCTTACCAAAGGTCTGAAGCGTGCAGCAGAAGCCGAACAGTGTGGGTGGAGTACAAAGATCTTTCCAACAGATGTTGAATGTCAGGGATTTGTTGCAACCTCTAAGTTGAGGTGAGGGACCTGGGAATCAGCAGACAGGCCTTACTCTAGGCCACCAAGGATCTAGCAAGAGAGGTAGAGTGGAGCAGCAAATGGTTATGGCTGAAGAGAAATGACCCTACCTGGTCTAACCAAATGAGGATACTGGACAAATGCAGTGGGGGGTGGTTCTGGGACGCCAGGATCCATTGCTGAATCATATAGACGTCATGGGCATAGTCAGTGAAACGCTGATGAAAGTAGGAGCCCACTTGACAATCCCAATGACGTGTCTGTTCAGTCTCCTCTTGGAACAGCACACACTGCACAACTTCATCAGGAATATAGTGTAACTTGAATATAGTATAAATTTGTTTTTGTAGATTGTCTGTTACATTTGAATTAAACTAAGGACTTCCTCTCCCACTTCATGTTTCTGGGGTTGCCTTGTCACGCTCTCACTGTGTGATGATGAAGAGGATCTGAAGAATGGAACATAATGTTAATATTGCAAAAACAGGATGTAGGCCTGGAGCCAGATAGGCTTGTGCATTGAGACATGTCCCAAATTCCTTCACAGCATGTGCTATGCCTAGTTTTGTTTTGTATTTCAATGGCATTCAACATCATTGAAATGCAGACTCTCAATGGGCAGCGATTCATGGAGGTGAAACAGGTAGTGCATCCCAAAATCTTCAGTGAAGTTAACATTCAAATTAACATAGCATAGCATAGACATTTCAGAGAAGTTGATGGGACATTGGGGGTAGGGGGCACTGTAAGCCTATCTTGCTGCAGCCTAATTCATTTCACATTCAGATGACCACATTGCCTTTAGGTGGTAGTGGGGTTAGGGGTTGTCAGACCTAGTTGTCTGGGTGTGGTGGCTACAAGGTTGACACAGGATATTGAAAGCAAACTGAGCTACCAAACTTCTCAGTTCCATCACTGCGCTGAGAGAAGCATAAATAACTCCTTGACATGTATGACTGACAGCTAAGCAACAACCCAAACACGACCTCAAAACTATTTTTTAACTTTGAGCACCTCGCGTTTTTAGGTGCCTCACTTCTTTTTCATCCTGTGCCTCATTTTCAATGCGAGGCATGTAGCCACGGTCATGTCACATTATTCCATAGGGAAACAATTGAATTTGAACACCTGGAGGTGAAAAATGTGTGTCAGTCTGAATGCTGCCTAAATCAGGCTGATTTTCAATGCAACGAAAGCCTACTGTTGATAATCTACATAACTCCACAATATTAATAGTCTTTTAAAAAGTTATTTTTTAAACATTTTACAGTCATTTTATAAACATTTTGAATCCATAACATCAATAGTATCAATAAAATATACTAATGTATTCACAATAATTAAAAAATATGTAATTTAGGTCACATGTTTAAATATATTTTAATATAATTTGATCTGTTGAAACTTGCAACACTAAATTTCTTTGCTGTTTGCTGCTTACTATTCTGCCTGACGGGATCCAAATTAAATATTTTTCCTTTACAGAGGTTCCAGGAAATGTAACCATCACTCTTGTGAACCACACAGAGGTAGATGGTGATGGCACACCGTATGAACTTCTGTGTGATGTCTACAATATTGCTCCAGTTCAACACCTGACTGTACGATGGTACAGACAGAATATCACTGTGAATGAATCTCAATTCACGGACACTGAGATAGGTCCACTAAATGTATCAGCTTCCCTCACGATTTTTCCAACCCGCGAAAACAATGGAATCCAGTACTGGTGTGAGGCAGAACTAGGTCTGAGACAACATGGACCTGAACCACCTCTTAAAGTACCATCTGATCTGCTATACATCATCATAAAAAGTGAGTTCACCACTCTTGTAAACTTTTCCCCTTCCACAATATACTGCTGACAGATAAGATTCTGAACATCTTGTCTTGTGCTTTCACAGAGATTTTGTCTCCGTGGGGTACAACAGCAATGCCAACAATGCTGACCCCAGTGATAACAACAACCATTACTGCTTCTGCAGGAACACCTGGGGTCCCAACACCAACTCTTCCACCCAACAGTAAGTCAGTTTACCTGAAAACAGGACAGCATAGGCTATTATACAGTCAGCAATTATAAGAGAAAACATCCTGCTACTGTCTGTGGTTTGGTTGAAGTACGAATTTAATTTTCAATCTCATCAGGCTTGTCAGTTATGTTTGCTGTGAATGTTCACATATTAACAACAGACTATATCCATATGGGATTAGCATTGTAGAAACTTTTGTGCAGGCATTAGAGAATTACTTGTTTTCAGAAAAAGACTCACAGTAATGTTGTCATCTCATGACTTCACTGTGCAGCAATGTAATTAATGTAATTGTAATTAATTAAGTAATATCATTAATGATGTGCTTGAAATTGTGAAATTCAATACTGATGCCGGTGGTTGGGAAAGACAAAGAAACAATGGCACATCTTGCCCTCCTTTTTCTACCTCCTCCTACTATGCTCTTTCACTTTCACCTTCAACTGTACTTGTTCTTCTGCAATCTGTCTTTTAGTGATGCAGTATTAAACTGTGGTTAAACTCAGCTCAGTTGACCTCCACAGTTTTAGCGCATATGATGTATCATGTATTCTTCTGTATCATTTCACAGGTGGCTGCCCTATTCAAATCTATGGTCCCATTGTCCTAAGCACAGATATTATATGGTTACTATATGTAAGTCTATGGTCCCAAGGCCTTTCACTTTGCATGGAGGTTCAGCCTTTGCTGACTGTAGCACATTCATACCTCACAATGGAATCGGCTGGAATTCTACTCTGAATCCTGTAGGCAGAATGAGGGGTGTCCAAAATGTCACCTGGAATGTGGAGAGCTTGACAGGGTGGACTGTAGAGTCAAGTGTGTCATTGACACAGACGATGAGCGGTGTAACCTAGACTTTCATGTTACTGTTTACTGTAAGTCCTGCATAATCAGTAAAAAGGAAAACATAAATGTTTATCTAAACCATATAGAATCCATGCAGATTGTCCTCAGTACAGTTGTTCCAGATGTTATCAGCAAATACTACTGGAGCAATGGCTAAAGGCAAGCAGTACAGTTCTTTTGCCACATTGAAAACATCACTCCTGTTGAGCACCTGACTGTGAGGTGGTTCAAATAAGACACACTGTTGAACACAGATGACAATCACCAGAGCTCCGCTGTGGGCCCACAAAATGTTACCTACATGAGATAATGGAGCACAGTACAGGTGTGAGGCAGAGCTGGATTTAGGGCCAGGAGGACCTCCTGCACTGACTTCAGATCCCTTCCCCATCACTGTGTACAGTAAGTTCAAGTTGGCCTGAGCATCAGTTAAACTCAGCTGAGTTGACCTCCAGGATTTTAATGCATATGATGTCATCTATTCTACTGTATCATTCCACAGGTGGCTGTCCCATTGTCCTAAGGCCTCCCACTCTGGTGGTGAAGTATGGAGATTCAGCCTCAGCTGATTGTAGCACATTTCTGCCTCACAATGGAATCAGCTGGAATTCTACTTTGAATCCTGTAGGCAGAAGGGTGTAAAAAATATCACCTGGCGCGTGGAGAACCTGAGAGAGTGGAGAGTGGAGTCCAAGTGTGTCATTGACACAGAGGAGGGGCAGTGTGGAACAGCACTCACTGGCATTGTTTATAGTGAGTCTTCCTTTTATGGTGATCAAACAATTAGTTCAGGTAATTCTTAACTTTTTCCAACCTAACAACCTAACCTAATAACCTGACAACAGGTTATACTGGTGAAATGGCTGAGCACGAAAACCACACCTTTACCTGCCACATTCAAGATGTTGCTCCTGTTCAAAACCTGACTGTGAATTGCTTCAAAGGAGAAACACTCTTGACAGACCGCAGAAACCAGAACAACATTGTGGACCCCAAAATAGTTACCAGGACCTCAAAACCATCTGACAATGGAGCACAGTATAGGTGTGAGGCAGAACTGTAGCTTAGCCCCTACTCACCACATCCAATGAAATCAGACCAGCATGTGATGACATAATGAGTTACTCTTTTTTACACTTTAAGTATGTTTAGTGTTTAGCAGAGGGCTTGTAAGCACTATAAGAATGTAGAATAGTGCACATATCACTGCTCATGTAGAATAATTTTACCACAGATTCAGTCTTTTGTAACCTAGCATGGCTCAAAATGGTTGTAGCACCTTTCATTTATGTTTTCTATGTTGGTAAAAAAATAGGTTTCAATCACAACAATATGCTATAATTAACATTCTAAAACTTATAGTCCATGATTATGATTGGTTGAATTGCGTTCGATACTGTTGTGTATTCGCTGATGTAGCACGGCTGAGACGTATTTCATTGTATACAAAGATTGTAGAGCAGAGCGGAGGGCTGTTCAGGAATAAATCACTACATTTCTTGTTGCTGCGGCTTTGTTTAATGTAATCGAGCTAGGTATGTGTGGTAACCGTTTTAGAAAAGCAATAAGCCCCTTGAGTCCATTTTATTCTGTGAATGTAGCACGGCTGAGGGGGTTTAACTCAGCTTTACTCCGCCCGCCTCACGCTTAACAACACCCCTCAGCTGTGCTATATTCACAATATAGGACCTCTCGGGGCGTATCGTTTAAATATAATCTCATGCATAGTAAAACCTCTGAATGAAATGAGCAATAATTTATGAATTTCCTTACTCAGTTCATTTATCTCTGGAAGTAGTGTTAAGCATTTAAATATGTATGCTAATCGCTGGCCCACAGACTTACCAAAATGTCATCCAAAACTATATACAAGTGTCTCATAATGTCATATTATCCAACACCATCAATATGTTTGAATGATCATTGTCAACAACAAACGGTTCATGTCACGTTTTATTGTTTTGAACATGTGCCAAAGTATAGAGGCATAGAACTGCTTTGACGCCAGAGGGCACCACTGAGCAAGTTTTGAAGTTCAGGGTGATTCATGCATTTGTACTGGTACTGATATTGTTTATTGGGCAGTTAGTGAAATATGTATCCACTCTGGACAGAGGTCTGTTCTTTTTTTCCAGACAGATGAGACAAAATGTTGCCACCTAATCCTTTTTCCACTTTCAACCAGGGTAATTCACTCATACATACTGGTATTGGTTATTGTGCAGTTAGTTCAATCTGTATCCACTCAGGACTGAGTTCAGGGCTTTCTTTTCCTCAAAACTGATTTTGGACAAAATGTTAAACTTTTTTCTATTTTAAGCCAATGGGAATGTCCCATTGTGGGCAGACAATATCACTGAAATATATCTATTTTTCTCTCTTGCAGGCAATTGGACTCCAACCATTATGGCAATCTGCATTATCATTATTCTGTTTCTGTTAGCTGTGGTATTTTTAATCTGGTACATAAAACGTAGACAGGGGAACTACAGCGTAGTGCAAATAGACATCCCTCTGACTGAGACTGCAAATGGAAAGGCACTGTAATGTATAAACGGTAAGTATATTAGTATATAAATGTTTATTTTACATTTTGTTCTGTTCTATAAAACTTTACCATTACCTGATTTGTTCCTACTTACCAAATGTTCACACCTCAAGCTTGTTGACAAAGGAGGGTGTGACACAGTTCCAATGAGCACTAGCTGACAGTCTCATCTGATACCATTGACATGGGTGGATTTTAGAGTGCATGTAGCTGACTTTATGCACTTTGATTTTCACTCCATTAGCCAAAGGACCAATCTGTACGGTGGAATTTACTGAAATCCATGCTTTCTTCTGGAAATTGTCAGGAAACCTAGAGCCCAGCACACAAAGACTTTGCTTGTTGTTTGTTTGGCAGTCAAAGCTGAGGACCTGACCCCCACTCGAACAAAGTGAACTCTGGCTGTTTACCTATGATTCACCTATTGTTTATGTTATGGATGCTACGGGATGCCAAAGAATCTCTCTGTCTATCTATCTGTAAATGTATTGGTTGAATGTGATATTATCATGTTTAGTTTTGAGTTAACCCTTGTAATGTGGGAAGCAGTATGATCATGGTTTTGTGGCAATCTAAGTATCTATACATAGTTACACACAAATAACTATAAGCCTGCATACTAATTTGAATTCACACCTCTTGTCTACTGGACTAGCCAGCTGACATGCAGTTGCTACAGTTACAGTTGCTGAGCTGAGGAAAGGTATACATTTGTTTTGAGCTGTCCTGAGCATGAACATGGGCAAATTAGAACAAAGTCTGCCTATGATGTTACATCACAAATCAACCGCAGTTAATTTGTGTTTGCTAAAGAGGGCGCCATTTAGTCGAAATGGGTGATTTAAATTCCCAACCCAAAGGCTGTAATAGGGCTTACAAAACTGCATCTGAATGTATGTTTGCTAAATCAAAGTTATATACAGAATATATTATATTTTAACACAAGAGAACAAGGTATAATACTACCATTCCATTCTATGGCCTATGCAACAAGATGTTTCAGTGTATGTTTTTCCTTTGCTAACAGGATCAATCATAAGCAGTGGGGTTCAGGGGGATTTCCATGCAAGTTCTGACAGGATAATATCACAGTTTGAATGCAAGAAATGTTGAGTCTACATGTTTCTATATATATATTTGTGTGTGTGTGTGGGGGGGGGGGGGGTGTATGCAACTGGATGGGCCAAAGCTACTCCTGTATGAATGACTTTCATGTTAAGGGCTTTCTTTTTTATTTTATGCAATTATGCACAGATAAAGTATGTTGAATTCACTGTATGTCCACTCTGGTTGCTATTTTGAATGTGGAGTGTTACTGTGAGTAGATCTAGTGTGTGCAAACTACATGAATTTTATTGGTTAACTTAGTCTGCGATTGCTGAACTGAGGAGAGGCTACTCCTGTATGTATGAACAATGCATGTCAGGCTTTTCTTTTTGTTTTTACACTATTATGTATGTTTCACCAACAGAAAAGCAAACAATAAATTGCCCACTCATTCCTTACTTCAGAGTAGACACACACACATTGATAAATATTATATACTATGTAGACATAGTGCACAATACTACCCAGTCCTTTGGAATTGTTCCAAGTGTTTTAGACTGGACTAGTAAACTACACTAGCTGATGGACACTCTTGAACATGTGGACAGCCTCTGAGATGTATCATTCAAATCTCTCATTCAGAGTGTTTTTAATGTAAAATGTAGAATGTGTCTGTGTGTAAATGTGTATGTGATGGGCACCATCAGGCATGGCATATGCACATAAACACATGGACGTCACATGGGAAGGTTTTGTTTCTGAAATGGTAAGGTGTAAAATAAATCATACAGTACAACTTATTACATACAGTAGATGACTATGTCCCTAATGATTTAATCAGCACATTTTATTTTCTTCTGCATTACTGTGTTCCAAACACTGTTTTGGATGTATTATTATTCTCTTATTCTCAGTAGCTATATCTTCTTTGTCCTATTTTCCTCTCTCCAATGTGTCTCTACCCTATTCCTGTCATCTCCAGCTGTCACAGAAGGTTTCACTTTTTCAAACGAAACTGTAACCTTGCAAATCTCTGCTCTGTGTAACCCACCTCATTGTCCAACTCATTCTCTGTAGAGTTATGGAACTGCCAGTCTGCACCAACTGACTGTTCTGCACCAACCTCAGAGCTGCTGAGAGGAAATGGCACAAAACTAATAATCCATCCGATCTAACAGAAGGTGAATCTAACAGTTCCAGGAACTGCTATCATCCTTCTCGTCCAGTGTCACTTCTGCAAAAAAAGTTTTTTTACAGTGACAAAATTCCCAATGCTACTGACACCAGGAAACTGTTTTCCACCTTCAAATCTCTACTAAACCCACCACCTCCACCTCCTGCAACCAATCAGAGCTGACACATTTGCTGCATTTTTTATTGACAAACTGGCAGCAATTAGTAGCCGGCTCTCTGACCCATCTACACAGACCCTGTCTCACCCCTCTTTACAGCTTTCTCCTCTGAGCTTCTCTAAGCCTACTGTTTCCTTTTCTTTATTCACTGGTGGTGTATAAGCTTCTTACAGGCAGCCATCCTACTTCTTGTCCATTGGACCCTATTCCAACCACCCTTCTACAGGCCATAACAGAAAACTGTGACAGCAACCACACATGTGGTCAGTGCGTCACTAACTATGGGAACACTTCCCACCACCTTCAAACAAGCTCAGGTAACACCACTGCTCAAAAAAACTCCCTCTCTTCCACTCAAGTAGAGAACTGCTGACCTGTTTCTTCTTCCTTTCCTCTCTAATACTATTGAACAAACCATCTTCAAACAGGTCACATAATTTCATAATACATAATATACACATACATAATTTGATACCGTCAATCACCGTATCCTACTAAACAAACTGACAAACATAGGCATCAATGGCAAAGCGCACTCCTGATTTGAATCCTATCTCACTGGGTGGTCGTTCATTTTGTTATGTCAAACATCTGCGTTACACCACCTCAACACAAGGGTGCCCCAAGGCTCAGTGCTGGGGCACCTTCTCTTTGCTATGTATACCACCTTACTGGGTCCAGTCATCCACTTGCATGGCTTCTCCTATCACTGCTATTCAGATAATAACCTGCTCTACCTGTCCTCCTCCAGGTGACTCCACGGTATCAATACGAATCACTGACTGTCTTTCTGACATATCTGCCTGGATGAATGAACATCACCTCCAATTAAACCACTAAGGTTGCAAAGAAACCTGGGTATCATGATTGATGACCAGCTGATATATGCTGATCACATTGCCTCTGAAGCTCAGTCGTGCCAATTTTCTCTATTCAATAACGAAGAGAAGGCCGTACCTATCCCAACATGCAACTCAGCTCCTGGTACAGACCTCGGTAATCTTTCGCCTTGACTACTGCAATGCCCTCCTAACTGGTCTTCCAGCCTGTGCTGTGAGACTGTTGCAGTTATTCCAGAATGCAGCTGCACGTCTGGTTTTCAACCAGCCAAAAAGAGCACATCTCTGTCTACCGTTAGCCACTTGCATTAAGTGTTGGCTTACAGGGTGATTGATAGATCTGCTCCCATCTTAATACCCTCTTAAAGCCCTATGTTACCCCCTGGTCACGCCGCTCCTCCAAGGAACGTTGTCTAGCATATATAACACCTCGCACAAGTCAATTCAGACTATTCTCATCTGTTGCTCCACGCTGGTTGAATGACCTGCCAAGTGCTACCAGAGCAACGGATACCCTCTCCAACTTCAAGAAATTCTTGAAGACCCAGCCCTGGCCTAAAAACTTTTGATTACCTGAAATGCACTTACAATGCAAGTGCCCCCCCACGTACATTTGTAACACACTACTGCACTTACATTTCCTGCCAATTTCATGTTAGCTGCTTGCACTCTTAGTTATGTTTTTAATTGTGCTGAGCTTGAATGTTTATCATCTTTTTGTAAGTCGCTTTGGATATAAGCGTCTGCTAAATGCATAAAAATCACATCGTTCTAACAGAAAACTATGTAGAAATCTGTTCCTGTTCTTTACACATCCCAGCAGTTTGTTTGATAAAACCAGCTGCATGACGTCTAGAGCTATCGCCTTGTTCTATTTTGGGCTCTTTCTCACAGAAAAGAAGTGTATATTATTAACCTAGTCTTTTTATTTAAGGAATTTTGGGCTCTTGCAATTCCATCACACTCGGGCCACACTCCGTAGACTAGTACAATCTAGCGGCTCCTTTAAGAATTAGGATTTGGGAGTGACGCGGATATGAGCGCTACTTGATCCCTCTCACAGCTTTGCCACGAAAAATTCAACGGTATCGTTGTTTTTTTTCCTCCATGGATATTTTGCTGTCCGAATAAATGCATTATATGCCATCTGTTTGGAGCTAAATTGTCAGCTTTTCGATGTGCAAACAGTTACTTATTTCGAGCACATGAAAAGATTTTGTCCATGACGCGGCTGGTCGTCTGTGGAGTTTTGGGATAACTTCTTTGTACACAAGGATAGCCAACGTTTACGCTTACAAGAAGACCAAGGCTTAACATGGATTGGGGAACAGATCTTTGGGTGAGTTGGACAGACAATGATGAATTTATCTATATCGGTGACTGGTGATTGAAATGAAAATCCAGACCAAAGACAACAGATTAAAAATTTGGATGGCATAACGGTAGCGTTAGTTGATTTAACTTAACGTTACACGAAAGTGAATCTTATTGAGTTCAAACACGAAGTTACGTTTACAGTAAAGTGTTAAGTTAATGATAAATCAGAACGCAACTTGTCAGACGAAACAGTGAACATATTTTTAACTGACATGAATACATACTTATTGACTTGACGGTGGCCATAATAAAAAAAAAAAAACGTTTGCGTGTAAGGAACATTACCTTGAACAGGCCATTGCCTCGCTCGATGAAAAAGAGTTGTGGCGCCGTTAATTTATCGTTAAGTTACCTCTGTAAATGAGTTCCCCGTCGGGTTAACGGTGGGGTCGGTAGCGTTAACTTGATGCCTAAAGTTAAATTAGCTAGGTTAACATATGAGATCTTGGAGAGGAATATTTGGGATAGCCCTTCTGTTATTTAAGTCGCTAGGATGCACAATTATCATAACATTAGCTCGATATTGACATAACGTTAACTCTGTTTTGCTGACAAAGAGGTTGAATTTGGTGGTAAATTTCAAGAGGTGCTCTCAACGACATGAGCATCACCTTTAACGTAGCTGTATGCTGTAACAGTTGCACAAAAGAGTAATATTAACGTTAGGGAGTGGCTAACTTGATAATGTTTGCATAAGTTGACACTTCAGTGGTCGTAACAGTGGCCTACATAGGTGGGCTAGTTTGCAAGCTAATTCAAGTTCTTTCTCAGGTTGTTCTCCCAGAAAAATCGCTCCCATGTCTGAGAGGAAAAGAACATGTGTTTTTGACCACTTTATTCCAGAAAATTGTCTTCTGTTCTGATTGTTTTGAAATGGTCAGCTGTAATGTTAGCCATCAAACAACTATTTAACATAGGCTCTACTGTACTGCACTGTACTAGCTTCTTGGATAATGAGTTTAGTGTGAAACCTAAAAATGTGCAAACGTTGCTAACTGTATAGTTAAAAAGATCAAACTAGCCCATTCTCCGGCTTTCCTTTGCTGTCTCATTCGGTTAGCTGTAGAACTAGGGCATTCTCACCTCCCACAGCTCCTCTGTGCTGTGGGCTGGTGACACAAATTTGTGTCAAGGACAGGATATTTTTTTCTACAATTTACTTTTACAACATTACATTGTCAACGTGAAGTCATAATGTGACGGTGGAAAAGTGAGCATCCAGTTTTGTGACAATGTCATCCTGCCATGAGGGGGTTTGAGTGAGCAGAACCATGACAGTTGGAGCCCTCCTAAATCGTAGAGCACTTTAAAGAGTTTCTGTTCAGATTGTCACACACACACACACACACACACACACACACACACACACAAACATGCTCACCACTAAACTGCTAAAGTAGAGATAAAAGAGTTCAAGTTTGCACACAGTGTTTGCCATCAGAAACCTGCACTATACATTTCCTGTTTTGGACAGCAGACCTGTGGTAGTAATGCCAGTTGGGAGCCTTTACTGTTCAGGCACACACACATGTGCTTCAACTCTTGCAGCATCAAAGGGGGGTGATGGGGAGGGTGGTGGTGGCTAGGTCCTGACCTCATTCCGCAGCTCCCTATGGGCCCCTTTCCTCTGCCCCCTTTCCATCTTCAGAGTTGGAACATCAACCTAATTAGTTTTGCCCTAATTTAATGAAGCCACAACAACATGTAGTTCATGTCCCTGAATATATCCAGGCACTCTGTCATTCACTGAAGAGGAAGGCATTGAAGTTTTGATTTTTCCTCACACGGTCAACTGCTTTGTTGGTTGCCGTTACACAGCCTCATCTGTTGAATTCTAAACTGAGTCCTAACCCTTGCTGGAAGAGAGCAGAGTTGACATGCTAACTATGCATTTATGTGTCTGTAGAACTTTGCTGCAGGTAGGACTTTGCATTGTTGTTAAGTGACACGAACAAGCCTTTGCAATGGCATATGTTCTCCCCCTTATGGTTAATCCAGTGTCTATTTTTGGAGCCTCTAGTGTGAAGTGTGCCTGTTCAGTGAATGTGAGGGAACATTTTGCATCTCCCTCTTCTCCTTCTCTGTGGGAGTGTGTGTTCTACATGACTTTGAAAAATGTAGTGCAGCAGGCTCCCCATTAAGTCTTTATGTTGATGACTAAGGAAAGAAACATTTGCCAAGGACTCTGACTGCTGTCATTTTCCTTCCAGCAAAGCCCTCATAACTTATTCTCTATTCACACTTGGTGTCTGTGTCTGTGTGTGTGTCTGTGTGTGTGTCTGTGTGTGTGTGTGTGTGTGTGTGTGTGTGTGTGTGTGTGTGTGTGTGTGTGTGTGTGTGTGTGTGTGTTCGTGTTCGAGTGTGAGTTTACAGTGCATAGGAATGGGCTCAACAGTCCCATTAAAGTGTGTGAGCGCGGAAGTGCTGAGAAGTAAACACTGTAAATAGCCTATATAGAGCTGACTGTTTCAATCAATCAATTTGTCCTGCATGTGAAATTAGGGCTGGTTTCCTGCACTGGGGTCAGTATTAACACTGCAGTGGGTTTTGTGATTCAATGAAGAGTTTCAGTCCTGTTGTCTACGTACCTTGGTGCAGCGCCATTGTTGTTTATAGAATGAGGTTTGTGAATAATATGGCGCATGAATCATGAACGCATTCTCGCACAGTCCCCTCTCACAGTTCTCACCTACTGTTGTTCTTCATAATAAGCCACTGTTGTTAATGGCCTACTCTCCACCTCCAGGGTCTGTGGGCTTATTCCCCAGCATGGTTATCAGATTTGTTTTCAATAGGTGTGTTTCATTATCCTTCAAACTGTTCTTGCTCTTTAGTTTAATCTAGTCTCTCTCCACCTTTAGGCTATGTAGAGTGATATGGAGGTGGCACTGTAAGCGGGTTTAAATAAGCGAATAGGCCATAGATGCCACCACACACACTAAACAGTGCTGTATAGAGCTGCTGCAAGTGCATGAGTTTTGCATTGGTTGTTGTGTTGAGAGAACAGAATCGGAGGGGTCAGGGACGTGGCTCAGCTTGTTAGGAATTCATTGCCGAGGTCTCCCCTTCCCCCGCCCAGCCCGCTACTGTAAAGCCTATTACTGCAACAAGGTGCCGGAGGAGGAGGAGGAGAAGGTGTGTGCTGTGCTGTGATGTCGGGCAGCCGAGGGGGCTGGCTCTAAGATATCGTTCTTCACGCGTCGGCATGCCTATGCTTGAGGCATGTGGTGGGTTGCAAAAGATCACAGCCAAAAAAGGAACAGAGTGAGCAGGACAACCAGTAAAGGCCTGTGAGACTTGTGTCTTTTCCTATGCTGAGTGCATTTGGTTGGTTGGGCTCTGTTAAGTGTGCCTTTGTTAAGTGCTTATGTTCAAATAAAAGCTTCCACAGTGATGACCTTTCAAGCTATGAACTAGGGGCGGGAGATATATATCGCCTGTGAGTATTTAACTTTGCCAAAAACAATGAAACACATTAAAACTTAACTGAATGAGCGCTGCAGAAGCCCCTTGCTGCTGCAGAGCAAGGCTCAGCGAGGGATCACGTGATCTCTCATCAGTCCTGCCGTCTGCAACACCAGGATGAGAGAGCCACGCATAATCAAGCATCTCTAGAATGTTAAATACAAAATTATGGCCACGTCAGTTTTCTTTTTTGCATTGAAGTGGCTTGGCTTTGACAAGTCTGACATGGCAATGTATGGCAATATCAAAAACCTGTTGCTCTGAAGCACAACACAACAAATCACCTCACACCGTCCATAGCAGAGAGTAGGCTGAGGAAGCGGTGTTGGAGGTAAACAACTCTCCTAAAAGTTCACTTTCTGTTTGCAAAACTAACGTTATTAACGTTGAATAAGGGCATGTAATTTTCCTTGTACAGGGGTAATATAGCCAAATTAAATGAAGAAAGACTCACCAAAGTCATGAAAATAAAATATTTTTACGATCAGTTTCAACGCTTTCAGCAACTAGTGCAGTAATGATGGATAACAAGCTAGATACGTCTATCTAACATACTAGTTAAGGTGATGTCAATTACAAATGACCTTCCCCAGTGTTGACATTATTTATGGGTATGAAATCTTTCACGTAATTTTGGTAAATTTAGAACACTGAGGCAGATGTCTCTGATAGTCCTCGACTCATCATAGTATATGGTGATATCCTCATGATATTAAAAAAAATAAAAAACACTGCTTTGGAGTGACACACACTATCTTTTACCACACGCTATGTGTGCTCAAATATGTGGGGTGCACTCTAGCTGGTTCAACTACAAGAACTGTTTTCCTTATACATTGTGTCCCTATATACCTTTTTCTGTGTTTTCCTTATACATTGTGATAAGCTTTGTAAGACACTATATAAGGCGGCTTATTACTTATACAATTAAATTATGATCCTTGCCAAAATCCAAAAAAATATTGAGATTTTTTTTTTTTGCACAATATCACCTATAATGCGAGTTGTCAGTGGCGCTCACAGTACGAGCAGTTTTCATCCATGAAGTGTTTGTGCCGAAACATGGCAGGAAATGGGATGGAACTGCACTTCCTGCTTCCTGTCTGAGGGCTGTGGTCGTGGTGCTTTGGGGACTCCATCCCCTTCCTTTGGCTGTATCAGAGCACAACATGATTTACAGTGTCGGGGCAGCCTTCCCACAGATAACACGGCCTGAGGTCAAGGGTTACGAACATGCAAGGAATCCCAGGAATGCCCAGTGTGTGGGCAGGCATAGTGAGAATAGGCAAGCTGCAGCCACAGCAGCTCGGTCCAAACATCAACACACTAATGCCCTTTGGAACCCCATCGTGTTAGTCAGTCCAGTAAAGTCTTAAATGTAACAACTCCCACCTTGTCCAGGCCATATTTTACACTGTCCTCCTGTTTTAGTTCCATATTTAATCTTGCTTTGGTCTTTTCCACAGGACCAGTATGATATCATTGAGAAGCACACGCAGTCAGGGCTGGATCTGGTGGAGAAGTATGTGAAGTTTGTCAAGGAGAGGACGGAGATTGAGCAGAACTATGCCAAGCAGTTGAGGTAGGCCTGCTTCCTTGACAGTGTCCCTTGATGCTTGCACATTCAGTTCTCTGTTTGTGTCTGTGAGTGTGTGCGTGTGTGCATGTGTGTGTCTGTCTGTTAGCCAGCAGTATGTTTGTGTTCTTACATTGTTGTTGTCAGTTTATTTGAGTTTGTGTCAGCAGTGTTTTCTGAGTTTGTCAAGACAGTATGTGCGAATACTGTGTTTTGTGTGTGTGTATGTGTGTGTGTGTGTGTGTGTGTGTGTGTGTGTGTGTGTGTGTGTGTGTGCTGAAATGCCTGCAGTATCTGGGGTGAGTTTGTACTGCACTGTGGTAAGTTGTGAAATATATGTTGGGTCTCATGACTGGTTTGGGGCAGAACTGAACTTGTCTGTTCCCTTGAGCTTCTTCCCTGGCCCCTGCCCAGCCAATCCTGGAGACAGTGCTCTCATTCTCACACACACACGCACACACACACACACACACCTCCCTCTCTCCTCCTTCTTTCTCTCTTTCAGTCCTCCTTGCACTCTTTTCTTTGCCCCATTTCTGCTCTTGTTCTCTTCACCTCCTTCACACGGATGTTCATCTGTCTCACTGTGTCTAGGAGGAGGGGAAGTGGAAGCAGACTGACATGTGACTGAGAGGAAGTAGACAAAGAAAAAAGGAGAGTGAAAAATCCTAAAATTCTAAGGAGCGGGAGAAAAGTCTGAGCTCTCAAGACTTGGAAAGATGTTCCTAGTCCTTAAAATTCCTTGGACTGCTCCTGCATTCATTTGATTACCTGATCATACTTGAAACCATGCGACTACAAAAAGTGTTTATTATAGAGACCAAACATTTGGAAACGGGCAGCCTTGAATTTTTGTATTTGCCAAGTGGTAACCAGCTCCTTAATTATCATTGAATCCATGCACAAATCTACTTATTCTAGCTGTACAAAATCTCTTGAAATATGAAGGATTTTGGCTCCTAGGTATAATGGGAACTGCTGTACCTCCAATTGTGAGGTATTTCCTTCCTCAGATGACTCCTGGAAGTTAGCCGTGATTGCACTGAGCTGAGAAGGAAACTCGTTAGCTTAGATCGGAGATAACATGTATCGTTTTGTAGCGCACATCAGTTATGTCATCCTAACCGTGAAAGCTTGTTGTGAGCTGCTTCCTGTTCAGTCTTATTGCATGTGACCTCTCCCTTCCCTGGTATAATTAAAAAAGAGCTCCATGTGTGCTTGTATTTCCTCACAGGAATCTGACCAAGAAATACAGCCCCAAAAGAGGCAGCAAAGAGGAGCAAGAATGCAGGTGAGTCAGTTGAAGCTCTCTCTTTTCACTTGTCTGTCAGCCTGTAGTTAAGGAGGCAGTCTGCAATCCTTGACTGCACAAATTCAACAGAATTTTTCAAGATGTCCATTCTGTGTTTACTCCCCAAAAGAAAATAAACAAACAAGCAAACGAAAGGTGGCTTGAATCAAGCTTTACACTATCCAGCCAATTAACAACATTGCTTCTGGAGCTTAGAATGGAGTTGTCATCTGATGACTCGATGGGGAAACTTCAGCAACTTTTGGCTAGAATGGAGGACTTCACCTTTAAGGTGCAGAGAGACATTTACATTTACATTTACATTTATGCATTTAGCAGACGCTTTATCCAAAGCGACTTACAACTCATCAACTATCAATTGTTCCGGGCCAGTCTCCCCTAGAGCAACTTAGGGTTAAGTGCCTTGCTCAAGGCACAACGGTGGCAGCCGGGATTCGAACCCAAAACTTTCAGGCTAATTACACACTAGGCAGGTTCCTTAACCACTACGCTACCACCACCCCTAGTGACCCTAGTGAATGACTCATCGTCAGTGTGGAGCATCATGGGAGCCACCCTGACTATATGTCACGTTGTTGCTGAGAGCGATTTTGTTGAACAATGGCCTCATCCATATGACGGAGAGCAATGCAAATGAGTCCATTTCGCTGCCCCTGGGCAGCAGGAATAGGGAAGCAGAGAATGGAAATGACTTCCTGCCGAGTCCTGATTTGGTGCCGAGTTGTGTCCTCTTCTTGAGGCCAAGAGGCTCTATAACTTTTTTACTGTCCCTCACTTGCTGCTTGCCCCGAGTGAGGGTGGATCTCTGGATTGTTGTTGAGTGCTGCTCATATGCTGGACCTTCACCCCACCCTCACACCCCTCCCTGTCTTTCCTCTTGCTCTGCAGGTTCTCCAACCACCAGTCCTTCCTGGACGTCATGAACGAGATGAACGACTATGCAGGCCAGCGAGAGCTGATCGCAGAGAACATGATGATGAACATCTGCATCGAGCTCACAAAGTACCTGCAAGAGCTGAAGCAGGAACGCAAAACGGTGAGAGAGTGGGAGCAGACAGAGAGAGGGATAGACAGAGACAAATGAGGGAAGAGGCACGTAAATATATTGATAATGGTGCACACAGAGACGTGGTGGCACTGCATTGGCATACATGGATGCAGGCAGGGAGGCAGACAGACAGAAAGTCTGTGTTTAGACATGGAGAAGAGAAGTAGAGGGGAGGAAGGGAGGGAATTATGGCTGTGGAGGAGGAGTGGCAGAAGGGAGAACATTCTGTCTGTTGTGCCTTTAAGGACACGTTAGTGTCTCCTGGGATGTGTGTGTGTGTGTGTTTGGGGGGGGGGTGTCATGTTATTGTTGTGTCGCACTCCCAAGAAGGATTCCTCAGCCCATTCCCACTGGTATGTGGTCCCATGTCGAACATCAAGTCTCAGAGTACACACATTCACAAGGCAGAGGGAAATTGCAGTGTGCACATTGTTCCTGTATTATCTGGGTTGTTTTGCTGCTGTTTTATTTATGCATCCTCCTCTATCCTTCCCTCTCTCATACAAGACAGTTTTCTCTCCCATATTTGTATGCCCTCCCCATTCTTTTCTGACTTTCAAATCTCTCAGCATCTTTCTGAAGCCAAGAAATCACAACAGTCTTTGGAAAGCACCTACAAGCAGCTGGACAGTGTAAGTCACCCTTGAGTCCACTCCAGAACCACTGAGTGAAGGCCTCAGACTTTTGAAGAGGTTGTTGTTTGACTGAAGGGGTGGGGGTGGGGGGTCTGTCAATTTGTCATTCAGTGTCTGTGTCTGTCAGTCCATGTATGTGTCTCTTGTGTCCAGCCCCCATATGCCAATCGTCTATTCAGTGTGAAAACAGAGAGCTCAATCTGTGTGTCGTGAATTCACTCTGTCTTCACAGCGGCGATGTGTCTTTGTTGCTTTGTTGCTGGGGGAAACAGAGGGGAGCTTTTGTCTGGCTCCTCTTCACTTTTGTGTGGGGCCTCTGTTTGTTTACGTCTGCTTTGTTATGTGCTGTTTTTGATCGAAGGAGCGGTGGGGGGCTTTGTAAAGCTGTTGACATTTTTTGCTGTTATTTTGGCTAGTAGTGTTGAGTGTTTGGGCAGGTAGTTATTTATGTGCTAAGGCAAACACAGACATCAAGGCAGGGTCTAGTCTGGACTGGGCTACATTGAGAGTCACCTAATATAAGATGAGATGGATGTAGGTTGTTTTCTTGTTGAAATTTTCAGAGGAAATGATCTGATGGATCTGAAGTATATTTGTATTCCAGAGCCCTGGACTGAAAATTGTCTGCCTGACCCGAGCATGGCGTAGCATAACAGTGATGTTTGTTTTGTATAGATGTAGCTGACTGAACTAGAACTTTTTGCCTTTGCCAGAGTAAGAAACGCTTCGAGAGGGAATGGAGGGAAGCGGAGAAGGCTGCACAGTACGCCGAGAAGACAGACCTGGACATCAATGCCACGAAAGCCGACGTTGAGAAGGTGCACAGCCCCACGCAATCCGTCCTATTTTAGTGCAAATGTCAACAAAATCTCTTTCCTTGACTCACCAGTGTTGACGTTGTTGTTGTTGTTTTTGTTGTTGTCATTGTGCTAAGGCCAAACAGCAGGCGCACATGCGCTCGCACGTCGCCGAGGAGTGCAAGAACGACTATGCCGCCCAGCTCCAGAAATACAACAAGGAGCAGAGCCAGTTCTACTTCACCGACATGCCCCTCATCTTCAACGTAAGGCTCTCCCTCAGCCAGCACATTCTGCTGATAACATGCGGGAACCTGACTCCCCTTATCTTTGCTCTTTTATATTTCTCTCTATCTTTCTTTCCCTCTCTCTTTCTCTTGCTTGAGTGGGTCCTAAGGACTGGCTTTATCTTGTCTGTTGTTCCAAGATGGTGAGATACAAGGTGATCCATCAGGAAGGCAGAACTGTGTGCCCCAGGACCAAAGCTATGACATTCTGTTCTCTATCATTACCAACCCAGGCCTGTAAATGTAGGCTGGTGGTGACCCATTTTGCTGTGTGTTGTTGCTATCGCAGAAACTGCAGGACATGGATGAGAGGCGCATACGAAAGCTGGCACAGGGCTATGTTCTGTTCTCGGACACGGAGAAGCATGTGATGCCCATCATTGGGAAGTGCCTGGATGGCATCACCAGGGCGGGCAACAACGTGAACGAGCGGAACGTGAGTGTGTCCCAAAAGGGTTTGCAGCACAATATCTGTGGAGAGACCATGCTTATCACATTGTTTACATTTATTTAATACTGCTGTTGGGAAAGAAATGGATGTAATGGGACTGCCAAAGTGCATACTGTTGGAACCCCAGTCTCAAGTTTGTCTGTGATGGCCACTGTGGACTTAGATGTGGGATACTTTAGCCCCAGGAGCTGCTAAATACAGTTTCTCGGTGTCACACACACAGGATTCTTTGGC
The DNA here is from genome assembly GCA_015244755.2 of Tenualosa ilisha. Lineage (NCBI taxonomy): Eukaryota > Metazoa > Chordata > Actinopteri > Clupeiformes > Clupeidae > Tenualosa > Tenualosa ilisha. The sequence goes on from PYXC01000584.1 coordinate 7,290,563, forward strand.
TCTCATTGAGCAACACAAGTCTGGCTTTGAGCGGCCGGGGGACCTGGAGTTCGAGGACTTCAGCCAGGGCATCAACCGGACCTCGTCCGAGAGCAGCCTGGGAACGCCGAAGGGCCCCTTAGACCTGCTGGGCAAAAACAAAAGCAAGCCCTTCTGGCTATTCAGCAAGAAGAGCAAGGTAGGCCGGCAAGTGGTTGAAGTGATGCTTAACACAAAAGATGTGACCTGTCTATCATAGTCAGGCCGAATGTTAACTGCATCTCTTCCTGCGTGTGCGTGTGTGTGCATGCAGAGTGTGCCGAATGTGTTTGAACAGCAGAAAGGTCACCGTCCTGCAGTGCCCCTGCCAAGAGGCAGTACTTTGGGCAACAGGGGTTTTATTTATTCAGTGGGGCTAATTAGATTAAGGGTTTTGAAATTGTGTCTACCAGATGGTCCAAAGTGGATATAGGCAAGAAAGTAGTTCATTGTGAGAGAGGGAGGCGAAGCCAGAGGACTGAGCTGCTGTTTGACGTAGAGAGATGGAAGGGGGGAGGGAGGGATGAAGAGAGGAAGGGGGGTGAGGAAGGGAGGGAGCTGGGAGAGCAGGAAGTAGAGGTGTGTTTGATTTGATTGACATCTCTCCGGAAGTCTCCAGAATGGACTCTGCCCAGATGCTGTGGTCTCACACATGCTCCTCCTTCCCCGCCCCTGCCTTTCCTACCCAGAAGAGTCTGCATGGCACGCTCTCTCTCTGTCCCTCACTCTCACACGTCACATGTGCACACACACACACACACACACACACACACACACATACACAGACAGACTGTACCTTTCTAGAATCCATCTTTGCATGGCTGTCTTTCAGGCTGTGAGTGGAGCAGCCAGTGTCCCCCCTCCCCTCCCCTCGCCCCATTCCCCCCACTCCCTCCCCTCTGCAGCGTGTGACCATGGTTTAGCATTATTCTGCTGTGTCTGCCTTTATGGACACAGGGCACAAACACTGACTCCTCTGCCACGGGCATCAGGCAACACACACTGCAGCCTTTATGCTGAACATAATCTGTCTTTCTCGGGCGCATCACAATGATACCTTTGTGAAATGTCATCCACCGGGGACAACAAACTGGGTGGAAAACTGGGAGTGGCATCTGGACGCCATGTTGTTTGCTAAATCGGATGTAAACAGCAAAACACCAAGAGCAACAACAGATAATGTCACTGTATTTGTCACTAGTTGGCTGTTGTGGCTTCCTATTCAAGTGCACTGAAATGGTTCATCTTTGGTTCCCCCATGTCTGCTCAGTCGTCCCTTTTTAAAGCGGGGCGGCCCGGGTCATTCGGAACCAGCCTCTGTTGGTACCCCTGAGTGAGTCCAGAGCCAGTCAAACGGGACTAAACCTGAAGTACGATCATAGGCTAAGACTAACCACACTGCACCCCTTCCTCCTCCACCCCTCTCTGTTTTTTCCCATTACTGGCATGCAGCTCATCCCATTAAAATCCTTAAATCGATAAAACACTTTTCCTCTCACCACCCCCAGATCCCCTGTCTCTGCATGTCTGCATATCCCGTGTTGTGCTCTCTTGTCCTCCTCTGTCTTTTCATTTCCACCTCTAGTGTCCTTGTGTGTGTGAAGCACTGCTCTGTGCCATTGGTCATCCATTTTGTAGCTGCCATTTTGTTAGCGGTTAGTGATAGCCTCCAGCTGTAGCTTGAGTGTGTAAACACCACAGGTCTCTCACTCCCACGCACCCCCCCCCCCACCCCCATATACACACACACCTCCACCTCCACTCTACTCCTACACCTCCCTCCCTTTGCCACCAGATAGCTGATTCCAGAAACTTCTCCCACACTCCCTTTAGCCCTCAGCCATACACACATCTTTCACTCCTTACTTACCAAAGCAAATAGAACCTAGCAATCATTTAGGGCCAAGGAGAGTTGGAGCTTCATAATGGAGCTCATTTGGGGGAGTTGGGAGGATGTAGCTTGTGGTGCAGTGAGAATTTTCTTTTCTTTTTCTCCTTCTCCGTTTCACATTGCCTCAGTGAGCAGTTAAGAGTCGTTCTGCATCGCTGACAGGATGAAATATTTCACCCCTTTGTGTGTGTGGTCGTTAAGAAAAGGCTATCAAAACACACTATCTTTTGCCTTGGATTCATCAAGAAACGGTTCGAGGGAGAATTGCAAATAAATAGTTTTCTGCCTTGTTTCAATTTGCCAATTTATATACTTGTCTCTGGGCAATTTTGAATGCAGGTCCTTTATGAAATCACTTAGTTGGGAGATCCATGACCTCTTTTTTTTTTTGCTGTTTCACGGCCCTTTCGGGACCTGAACTGATCTGATTTAGTGCCCGTCACATGTCATTTCTCCATGCTAGTGCAGGCCATTCTCTCACACTGTTTAGTGTGTCTCTGGGCAGTTGTTTTTTCTCCTATGCTGCAAGGCAGACCGTAAAAATGCATGATTAGAGGGCAAAGTGGGGCTTCATGGAGGTACGGCCAAATCTAAAATTCGTCCACTGGTGAGCCTTTCATTTCAAATTGCAGGTCTCGCTTGAGACCCATGGAATAGCTGTCCTCTAAACAGAAGTAATTTTATGTATCTGGTGTTGTTAAGAAATTGCCTATATTTTGAAATTGAACCCCTGCTTTGCTCTTGGCTTGTGTCCCATTGGCTGGTGTTGGGGTTTGTGATTGTGTTTGTGTTTGAGATTGTGGTGTTGGTGGTGGTGGGGCTTCAGTGCTTGTCGTGTGTGTTTGGGGCTTCTGCTGAGGGTGGTCCATTGTTGTCCTCCTCGACCCCCCCCCCTTTGATGTGCTTTTTAAGGTGTTGACGGTGTCTCTCTCTTTCCCTTGTCATTTGTTTGTGTGTCTTTTGTGTTTTTGTTTTCTTTTTCTTTTTTTTGTCCCTTACCCCTCTTTGACCTCTTCTTTTCTATCTCTGTGCCAAATCCCCTCATCTTCGCTCATGTGGGTCTCTGCCTGGTCTTGCCCTCTGATCCTCCCTTCCAACGCCCTCTCCCACTCTCCTCTCCTCTCCCTACCCCTCCTCCCTTCTTCATCCCTCTCATCCAACACCCAGTTCTCATCACCACTCACGCCTTTCTCTACACCCCCCGCTCCCTCGCCTGCTAACGGACCCCCCTCCCCCAAGTTCGGCCGGGACCCCCTGTCGTACTGTTTGAAGGAGATCAATAAGACAGTCAAACCCCGAATCTCATCTTTCCGGACCCTCAGGAGAACGGTGAGTCCTACCCACGCCCTCGCGCCCCTGTCCACTCCCCTCCCCTCCAGACAAATCCCAAGGCACAGGCCTGCTGTTGGTGCCAACCTGTGCCAACATGTGTGCCACTGCATCTAGACTCTGGGCATTCAGCCAGAGATGAGAGGATGGGTCTGACCAGACGTTCATAAGACCAGTCTTTAAAAAAAAAAAATATGTCAGAGCAGACCCTTTGTTTATTTTTGTCATCTTTCCTCATTCCACCGTAAACCTCACACCCATGTGCATGGATTCAACCCTGCTGTGAGCACACTATCACTAAACGCCCTCCTGACTGGAAACGTAAAAAGTGTCATTGACTACATTTAATGAACTTTTTTTTTCCTTATTGTGTGTCTGTTCTTCCCAGAGAAATACCCCTGAAAGAATCATGGTAAAAATGAAACTGAAAAAAAAAACAAGAAGAAAAACTCTTCAGTTTTGGTGTGGGGGTGTGATAAGGGTGGCAGCCTTTTTCACTTTGTTGCATGGGAACGCCTGAGACTTAAATGGCCACCTCTCCATTACTGTTAGACAGATGAGAGGGCTGGGGCATCATCAAAAGAGACAAGTGGCAGCTGCTTGCAGCACTTAACACAAATACCATTGGCCCGTAAATGATGGGAGGAGAGGTGGCCATTGTAGGGAAGATTTCTCACAGATAACACAGAACTATACCAGTATATTTCAACACACACAAAAAAGTGTTACCTCACATGCAGGTTCTGATGGATTTACTGGTTGGATTGGCAAGCCTGAGTTCTTAATCTCGGACCCAGCTGCCAGGAGGAATCCTGCTGATCTAAACGTTCGGCCTACACACAGGGTGGCTCTAAGGGTGTGTGATGGTGCATTGGAGGTGTCTGGTGGTGAACATGAGGGCCTTCTGGTCTTGGCTAAACATAAAACACAGATCTATTTATTTATAACTCCACAGAGTAACACACACCAGAGAAAAGCTACAGTACCCGTTTTTATAGTAGTCAACTGTGAAAAGTGTGTGTTAGTTTGTGTACTGTACATGTGTGAGTGTGTAAATTTGTGAGTGTATGTTTCGTTGCTTATGTGAAATAGCTAAGGGATCCTGGGAGAAAGTGCTTGCGTGTGTTTGTGTGTGTTCATGTACCGTGTGGACTGATTAGTCCTCTCATGACCCCCTCCCCCCCAGCCCACAGCCACAGAGGACTTTGGTCACCTGCCCCCTGAGCAGCGGCGTAAGCGGCTGCAGCAGAAGATCGAGGAGCTGGGCAAGGAGCTGCAGAAGGAGATGGATCAAAGGTGAGCGTGCACTGCCCCGCCCACGGCAACCGTTTCTGTGACAATTCTCTGGCGTCTGTGGCGACGGCAGTGGCGTGTGCGTCTCAGCCCAGCCCTGACTCAGGCCTTGCCTCCTCCCCCCCTGAGGTCATGGGGTTTTAGTGAGCTTTGTTTACTGAGCCTCTCAGGTCACTAGGGAATGCAGTTCTGTAGGCCCAGACTGTAACCACCTCCTGCATCTCCTCCTCTTCCTCCTCAACCTCCTGTCTTTATTTATTTCTCTCCATCCCACATTTACTCTCTTCCTCTGCCTTTCTCTCTATTTCTTGCTCTGCCTCCCTTTCATCTCTCTCTCTACCTCCCTCCTTTCCTTCAAATATATCTTTTGGCTCTTTTACTCCCTTTACTCCTGTGTTTCATTCCCCCTCCTCCTCCTCCTCTTTTCTCTTTCCCTCTTGTGCAGCGAGGCCCTGGGCAAGATGAAGGACGTTTACGAGAAGAACCCACAGATGGGCGACCCAGCCAGTCTGGCACCTCAGATCAACCAGACAACCCAGAACATGGAGAGGCTGCGGGGAGAGCTCAGCAAGTATGAGGTGCGGTGAGGCTCGCCCTCTAGTGGTGGCTTGATGCAATGGCATGCAGGGGCTTTGGGGGATTAAGTGACAATCGGTATTAGTGCTGTGGCACTCAAAGCCCGTCAATCTGTCTGTTGTCGTCTGGCAGAATTGGCTCACGGAGGCAGGAGGCCGAGGTGACACGCTGCGCTACTCGTCACAGTCCTTCAACAACAATGGAGCACATGATACATACAGGTTGGTCTGGAGTGTAAATTCAGATGGTATTGCACAACATGACTCGGATGCAAATTTTATCAGGCTGTTGTGTCCTGGTATTGTTCAACCCATGACCGTCATGTTGCTACTACCTGGCTTTAGCATTCAGATAAATGAACAGGTAGGTTGTCATTTTCAGAAGTTATTTTTCATAACATGGATCAGTTCAGGGTTCTTTTCTGCAGAAGAGTGTTTCAGTCATGGATCAGCTCAGGGTTCCTTTCTGCAGAAGAGTGTTTTTTTGTTTGTTTGTTTTTTAGGTCCCCATCATCTTAGTGCTTGCATTTGTGGGGACCAAGTTCAAGTTAAACCTTCTAAAGTGCCTCAAGATGTATACACACTGTAATGGTGATTGAATACATGAGATGTAACTGAATTAAATTATATAACTGAATTATGCCACCTGCTGTGTTTAACATCTGTGGATGGATGCTGTATGTGTCGTACTTGCAGTAGAAATAGTAGTAGGTATGGGTCTAGAATTAGTGTCTGTCATTATAGCCCAGACGGAGCGCACTCGGATGAGGGCACCCCGGACCCCTCGCAGGCCATCTACGCCGAGTTTGATGACGACTTTGAGGAGGAGGAGCTGGCAGCTCCCATTGGACAGTGCACAGCCCTCTATAACTTCCCAGGTAGGTACACATGGAAATCTCTTGCTGAAGTTTCATTGATGTGTGCAATTCCTGCATTAATGGATGTGACAGAGCTTGAGAAAGTATACATAGTGTTATCTAAATATTTAATACTACTATACGTAATATTACATATTTTGTACAATATTTGATATAACCTCTGCAACTGAATACATCAAATCTTCAAATGTCACAGAGTCATTTACATCATAAAAGTTTGTAGTATTTTATTAGAGTTATGAATGTGGCAAGAAGTCCACTTTGTGTGGAATTGTCTGCAAATGCCTTCAGAGCATGTCTTGTCCTGTAGTGCATCCAAAGCTTTAGACGGCTAATAATGGCAGTTTGGATGACTGCAGGATTACAAGGCAAGTCTGTGGGGGGAGTTGGTGTTGCTCATTGCTGATCCATTCCGCAGGTTCCAGTGAAGGCACCATTTCCATGCAGGAGGGTGAGGTGCTGTCCGTGGTGGAGGAGGACAAGGGCGACGGCTGGACTCGCGTGCGGCGCTCTAATGGGGACGAGGGCTACATTCCCACCTCCTACGTCAACATCACCCTCAACAAGTGATCTCTGGCGCTCCCCTAACAGACAGGCCGCACCACTGCACTGCATTGCGCTGTGTTGCGCTGCTCTTCGAACCCCCACCACTTTCCCCCCACACCTCCTCCCCAGCCTTCCCATCTCATCCGGTGCCACTCTCTGCCACGCCAACACGACTCTCTCCATCTAAGGCACAGCTCGTCACCAACTAAGCACTGCATTCTGAACTTCTCAGTGGGGCTTGGCTGAGACGTGATCCCAAGTCTCGCCACGGGCGACGGACCAAAAGACCAGGCCCCCAGCAGCCACTCGGCAGGCTCCCTGGGCGTCCTCATTCGGAGGGGGAGTTCCTGGGCAGCAAGCCGGGGGATGAGTGAGGGATTCAGGCTGTCCCGCACCTGACGGAGAATGATGAATGTACAGCCGCAGCCGCAGCCCCGCAGTCCGGAGCCCCATTTAGCATTGGAGCGCTGGCCATCCGTGAGCTTTTGTCCCCATTTGTCTTGTGTGATGGCACTCGCTTCCTATCATCTTTTTACCTGGTCGTGTTCGTTTGTTTTTACACCTGGGAAAGGCTAACCTGACGTAAGCTTGGCAGGATACTCTGGTGCCACACAGAGAGGATGGGACACATAACAGCATAGCCTTTGACTGGTGGCATCCTCAAGTCAACTGTGATGATGGGGGTGGGGGGAGGGTAAAGGGGATGCCCTCATCTTTGTGGTGATATGAGGGCTGTGTTGGGTGTGTGGGCTTCCTAACACATTAGTAACTGCACACGTCTTGGCTTGCTCATTCCACTCTGTACACTTAAGAGACCTGTCAGTCTGTATGCATTAATGGGGCATGAACTGATTTCAGACCTCCACTTATGCCTTGTTTTTGTGCATCTGTACTGACATGTGTGCATGTCTATGTATGTGTGCAGACAACTTTAAGTCATATTGTGGTGCAAGGCATTGGCGGGGCCAAAGACCTTTTTTTTTTTTTTTAAATGCTCTCCTAAGATGGCACTCACTCAGACAGCACCCCACCAACAGACACACACTCTGTCTTTCTCCCTCTCTCCCTCTCTCTCTCTCACACACACACCACCACCACCACCACCATGCCAAGTGTCTCAGTCACAGCCATAGCCTCATTCTTCTCTGGAGACAGCAAAGTGATGTGACTGACACACTAAATTTAAAGTTTTTTTCCTTCTTCTAAGAAGCATATAAGATAATTTATTACGTTTTGTTTAGCATCTTTATGACAGATATAGTGGTAAACTGTATAAACAGATATGGGTTGTGATGCTCACACTGTTAAACACAACATTTGCACGCCAGCCTGCAGTGGTTTGTCTGCAACCAAATGGTGCGATATAGAGAACAAGACAACTACAGATGTTAAAATGTGCAACCTTAGGACTACCATATTTATCTAAGAATAATATATTTTAGCGATCACAACACCACTATTGTCTTACTAGCATTTTAGTCCACATAAATAAAGATTAAGTGAGAGAGCTGTTTTTCTTTTGGGGGATAATGTTGGTGAGGCCCAGAGTTGTTGGAGCTTATTTGTCCTCTTTGAGCCAGATGGTTTACATTTTCATCAAAAAACTGTCTCTTATGTCCAGGTGCCTTCCTAGTTTGCAGCCATTTGTATATAATCCACATTTACATACGTAATGTATTAAAATGTTTATAGATCTTCATATATGAAAAGCACATTTTCAAATTTAAACTGTGTCCTGTCTTGTATCCTTTTCATTTTACATTTTTACTGTACAATTGTTTATATCAGGACATTTCATCACATTGCCATTGTGATCCATAACATTTCATGCAGTGCTTTAGTTTAATGGCCTGTATGTCGTTTTGCTGTTATTTCTGTTCTCTCTTTCTGGTGCTATATAGTCTTTTGCTGTAAAAGCAATTCAGTCACAAACACAGTTTTAAATATGCACTCCAGTTTGTTGTGGTTAGCGTTTCACTCAGTAGGGTTCCCGCTTGCCAAGTACTCAAAGCACCTCTGCATGAATGGGTCTGTCAAGTGAAAAACTGCGCACATGATTGATATCCTCTATTCACATAATATTCATTCACTCGATATGGGAAGGCTGTAATTTCTGAATAGGCGGTGAGGCGGATGGATGGTTTATTGCAATTTCAGCGTCTTGTGAATTTTTGGAAATGTAGAAACAGTGTTTCCACCAGGTGGCGCTATTGGGCAACTTCAGGTCGTGAAGTCAGTGTTCATCATAGACAAGGTGTTCTACGGCCTCACTGGCATTATGGACAGTGTTGAGAACGTGAGGACGCAGCATGTCTACACATGCATGTGCGTTTTTACATGCCCTCTACCAAAACGCAACGGTAAGGGACAGTGGCATGATGCAGTGGTTGAGTCAAAGTGTTTGTGTCCGGTCACAGAAAAACGTTTTACCTGTTGTGTCTGAATTATAGAGCTATTTGAGTTACATGGTACATGTGAAAATCTAATAAAGTCGTCGCTGTCCCCATTAGCCAATGTCAAGAAATAAACGGAGAAATCAGGCCGATCCGAAAAGTTGATAAAGTTTAGGCAAGGTAGCCCAAGCTTGAGCCATTGGCGGATGGCACTGCATTATCGCCCAATCCTAGCCGAGTAATAAAACCACAAACCAGACCCTTCTGCACTTTCGTTTTGTATAAAGGATCGGCATTCGATAGTGAGATTCGACTGCTCGCTTGAGGTGTTTAAGTTTAAAAAGACTGGATCAGCCCCTGACTGATAGCTTGCCTCGGCTGATAGCGTTCTAGCTCTGCATTCGCAATGCCTCCCTCTTCGCTGATTGGACAGGTTAAATGCCTTCTGAGACAAGGAGCTCAATGGGATCAAATCCAGACTAGCACTGTAGGGAGATAATCAAGCGTAAGTGCTAGGAAGGCATAGCCAGGCTAGCCCAATCCATGCCATCCTGTATTTGATAAGTGCTCTCCCTACGAAATCCTGACTATGCGAGATCACTGAATATCAGTGAAATAAAGACAACAGGCAGAACAGCAACGTCTCGTTTTTAGTATGCTGAACAACAGGGGGTTAGGGACAAATGGCTGCAGTGAATTTTTGGAGAAGTCCCTTATTATTTCTGTGTCCAGCGCATTTAGAAAAGAATGACTTGTCAACTTCAGCAAATACAACGGGCTCCGTACCTGTGGTTGTAACAGTGACCTTGCGATAACGAAGCAGTTATCTGGTTTTGTTGGCTAGAGTGAAACCCTACACATTACAAACTTTCAGCTGCAAAGTGTTTGTTTATAGTGTCCAAGCAATTGGTGGATGTGCTTATCATAGTCTATGTCTTCCTTCATTTCCTCTGAAATATAATATTCCAACACTTATTTCTTCATCCCTTACAATTAATTAACTAATGTAAATAGTCTATTCACTCGACATGCCTTGCAACACTGACGTGCTACAGCAGTGAATCAGAGCACAGCTCATCATAGGTGGAAAAATTAGGTGCTTTACTCAAGGGCTTTTGAATAGGTTGCTTATAGCGTTGTTGAGGGTCTCCCTGGACCATTTTCAGCTCAACCAAAGCTCTATACCATATTTGGAGACCTCAGAGAACAATATAGAAATACCATATAGATGTACAGAAGGGCACCTTTGAAACCAAAATGGAGCTGCTGAATTGGAATTGCAAGCAGGGCAGGGGTAGCCTATAGCAAATAATGCCAATTAATTTTCTGACGAGATGTGACAAGTTCAGTCATCACCACCTAGCCCTATCGAAATGAGGTGGTCTTTGGAAAATTTGTATGCACATCTCTGTCCACTAAGAAACATTAAAGGTCAGTTTTACCATACTTGCCTGGCACAGATTGATAGGTTGCTGTTTCTGTGAGGCAGCCGTCTTTAAAAGATAAGCAGATCGTCTGAAACTCCCACAGGCTAAATCTTGGACACAGGAACTGACTGCAGTCAAGTCTTCACAGGAAATTATTAAAAGGCCGAATGGGCGCTGTTTGCTGAAACTTGTATGCAGAATTTGCCTGCCTGCCTGTCTGCCTGCCAATGTCTATGAATGTACTCAAGTGAACCGAGATAGGCCTATAGTGTTCCTTGAGCAAATAGCTCAACCATAACCTTAGTCCACTGGAGTGGTGTCAACTGAATCAACCTCAGATTATAATTTTAATAATCTGAAATCCCTTTAAAATAAGAGAGGAACAAACAATAACAAGATTCCTCACAAATTAGCTGCCTTCAGGACATCCACTCATTTACTAGGCCTGGCAAGTGCTCAAGGCACTGCCCTGATACCAGATGCAGACAGACGGAACAGAAGTTCTACTGTAAAGACTCAATAAGCAAGATAGGCCTGTCAACATATTTAATCCATTTATAGTGCAAACATGACAATGGACATTGTAACAGTATGGACATAGTCACAGTCTTGGCGCAAGCCCCTGTCATCCAACCGTTATGGCAACAGTCCATGGTGTAGGCTCCTGATGTAGACGCATTTCATTTTGTACAAAGCGTCTGGAAGCCTTCAGTTGCTGTATGTTTTCTTTCTTGTGGGCAGATACCTTCGGTGAATTTTGAAAATATTGGGGTCAGAGCCCTTTATTTTGCCCAGCCAAAAATTTGTCGGAGAAAACTCAAGTTAATGGAGAGATTCCTGACTGTGCGGTGGCAAATTGTGATATTGAGTGGAAGCTTTAGGCGGTGCTAGACTGGCTAGCTGCTTACACCTGGTGCCACATTTTGCTGACCTTGCAACTCATACACTTCAGGGCTTTACCGTCTTGCAGTATGCAGTTTCCAACCAGGCTAATGCAGTCCCTACAAAAACACTTTCAGTAGTGGATGTGTAAGTGTTCTCAGCAATATGGACATCAAGATATTTCAAATTCTCTCCACCTGAGAGGCATCACTCTTTACTGGATGATGGACCTACTGCTGCCTACAATCCATAAACATTTCCTTTTGTCTTAGTTACATTGAAGAGGAAGGTATTTCCTGTTACCAGTGTGTATGGGTTCAGCCTTGGTCTCCACCTATGTCATTCAGGTAAGCCTGCACATTGGTGTCAGATTCTTTCTCTGTCTATGGTCTATCTCAAACAACCCAGTGCCTACATAGGATGTAGGATTTCTGTAAGACTCTCATTCTCTCTCTCTCTATCTCTCTCTCACACACACACACACAGGGCCACGCAACAAGTAGTCATGCAGGACCAGGTATAACGAGATGATCACAATTCAGTTAGATATACAATTCAGAGTTCATAATTTGAAATGCACACAATAATAAAGACACCCCCCCCCCCACACACACACACACACTCACACACACTCACAACTTGGCCCCTATCATCTCCTTCATGAACCATGTTCTCTATGGACAGTGACTGCTTTGGTTCTGAGGTCCCCCTGTTTTTTTCACTTTACTTGCACTTTGCATTGCATTGCACAATTGGGCTATTTATTAACTATTTAAGCTCTTATTATCATCTCAAAGCACTTTACTATTTGCACTTGCTGAACTGCATTTCGTTGTACTGGTATCTTTGTCATTTCGTTGTACTGGTATCTTTGTACTTGTGCAGTGACAATAAAGTTGAATCGAATCGAATCAAATCTAAAAGGAAAAACAAGAAAAAATCTGAATATACATAATGACATGTAAATGATGCCTTAATATTCAGTAACCTCTGAACATCTGAATTTGATAAGCTTCAAAGCTCAGTTAAATGTCTTCACAAGTGTATTTTGGGCAGAACACATATTTCATTATAAACTTTTTTGAACCATGAAATGCCAGGATACATTAAATTCTTAACATCCTGTGGTGCATATTGTTTGCATCATGACATGATGATGCTATGATGTCACCTCTAGTAGCAGATGAAGATAAATACTTCTGCGTCACCAAAGCATACAGTACACCTTAACATTTTGTTACAGACAGGGTTTAGTGAAGCTAAGCACACCTGTCTATGCAGACACACACCTGGCACACCCACACTATCACACATACACTACATACATTCACACGTACACACAGGTACACATATAAATACATGTATACCCATACTGGCAGGCAATGACAAAAATCTAGACATACCATAAATGACTTGCATATGGTAAAAGTATAGGTACTTGTGAAATGTGGATACCAACACCATTTGGTGTTTGGGTTGTTTAATGTAATTTATGAGCATTTAGAGAAAATGAGGATGAGTGTGTCTTTAGAGAACACAGAATGTAGTCATAAACCTAAGCAAGAAATTAGGTTTCAACAACAATTGAGCGTTATCTATGCTGCAGGAGTACTGGATGGTAAGAAGTCAAAAAGAGTGCTGTTTTCTTTGGAGAGTACATGGTATCATTATGTAGAGATGATGTTGTTTTTATTGCTATGTGGTATGCATGTAAAGGTTCTCTAGGTCTCACCCCATTCCTACATAAAAGATTAATCTCGTGTTTATATTCCGATTGGCAGATATAATAAATATATAATAAAGGGCCAGGTGAGGGGGCATGCTTAGATATTGCATTCCTTGGGCTGGTGTTACATTATTCTTTTTGCATATACCCAAGAACACTGTGTTTTTTTTTTGTTTTTTTTAATCCCTTTTAATTTGCAGCATCAGAGGTGAAAAACCCTACTTCTCAGCTTAAAAGAATTGTTCGCCCATAAAGAAAAAGGCTGTCATTATCCACTCCACCTCATTACGGTAATAACCCACATTAGGTCTACTTGTCAGTATAACACAAAAGGAGTTAGCCAGCAGAAATTCAAGTAGGGCTCCACTCCTTACTGAGCAACAGGGAAAATAGGCACACATAAGGCCTTTTTCACATTAGATAATGGTTGATTTTTTTTTGCTGGTGAGCCTCAGCTTGTCTGTTACATAAACCCATCTACAGGATATTGCAGCATTAAACTACTGCAGATGCTAATTACACATTAAAGCAACATGATTTTCTTTTACCCGGAATAATGGCTTCTAACTCATTTTAATGCTACATGGATTTCGATTCGAGAAAATGGAGTCTCTGTTATAGCCAGTGTGCGCTCACTACACGCCTTTATGTCCTCTTAGTCCTAAATGAGTGCCCAGTATCCACTGGAAACTGATGAGAATTTCTACGTAGTGTTACTTTAACACAAATGTGTACTCACCACTGCAGACAGAGTTAAACTGAATGAACATACATCCTCCAGAATTCCCCAGTGTCGCTGCTCATTTGAAACAATAAATACTCAAAAACAACACAACAACAACAATTTATTTGACCATTGTTGCAGGTTAAGTTTTAGTTCGGACATGTCAAGAGCGCGAGCAAACATTTTTGTGGTTATTGATTAGGTTATCCCCCTTCCATAGCTGCTCACTTCAGTCAGCCCCGGTCTGGCTGCAGCTGATGGATCACTCTCATTTCACTGCAGTACTGCTCTAAAATAACAAGTAATTATTTCACTGCCTAGCAGAGGGAAGGCAATTAGAGATTTTAAAACAGAAATTTTTAACAGAAAATAAAGAATAAAATGCCAGGGTGTAGAGTGTTTTAACTACTTCAGATTAATTAAATGGGAGTTCAGTTGACTGATGCATTGTTTTTTATCTAAAATATTCGTGCACCTAAACTATACCCTTGTTAGTATGCTGTTTGAGATGTAGAATTTATACATTTACTTAGCTATAGGCTGTGTTTACATTCACTGTGTTGATCCCTCCTTAGAGGCTAATCAATAGGTCATAATGTTATCTTGCTAGTGGCAATTAACCGCAGTTTTGTTTTGCTGAGGTGGAAGAGACTTGTTCCTTGCTTCACTGTGGATTTTTTTTAGTCCTTCCTCCTTCTTCATTCCCCCCATATAAACCATCTGCGCTGTAGAGCTTTAAATCCTGCACCTGTTATCTTGCCCTAGGTAACCTCAGTCGCCCCGAAACACTGCCTCAGATTTCTGCTGAGCAAACAGTCAACCCCCCCGCCCCCCTCCTTGCCCCCCTCCTCGCCCCCACCCTGGCAAGCACCTTGCCTGCCATTCTTTATGCCACGCGTCTGAGCGAGCATGGAAACCAACCATGGATGGAGTCGACGAGAGAAGACCAACTGTGGGGCGGAGTCGGTGAGAGAAAGAGAGGCAGAAGAGAGGGGAAGAGGGGAAGAGAGAGCAGTTAGCAGTTTATCTTCCCCCAACCATTCCACCCCCACCCCTGTCTGTGCTAATGTCGAAGTGGATGAATGGCCTGCTTTAAATAGCTCTGATTAATTAGAGGTTTTAATTGCCAGCTTGGCGTCAGAGGCTTCAGCAGCAGCTTCCTCCCTCCGCCCCTGCCACGTCTTTAGTGGGACAGGGGTTACAGTCAAGGGGCCACCTGCAGGATCTCGCCTTGAGTTTGTTTTTTGTTTTTTTTGTACCACGTCAACCGACATCCCACTCTGCTGCAGCAGCACAACTCTTTCTGTGCCTGCTGAAAGGAATAGTTGTAGTTTTGGTTTGCTAACTGGCTTTGATAACTGACACATAAAAGCTTTGTCAGGGACTCATTACGGAACAACTTCAGATATCAACGATCCTGCCAATTACTTGTGTACTTTGCAGGTACCTGCGGCAAGTCTGGCTATAAGTAAACAAGTCGTGAATGGTTTGTTGCAGGTAAGATTAGGTATGCTAACCTATCTTAAGCCCTTTTCAAGAACTGTGTGAACACATGTATGGGTGAATTAAGTAGGTGCCTAAATCTACAGTGTCTACATCCTATGGAAATTAGCAACTCTACAGGCCCCAAAGCCTGACTGAAGTTCGCAAGAAATGTTTACACTGTTCGTAGCACCTTTTAAACCTGCGTGCTCCAGGTTTAGCCTTGCAGAAGACACCAGGCCCTCTTCATTAGCCCTGAAGAGCTCTCCAGATCCCCACACTCTCTCATTAAAGCTACCGTTGGCCCGCGAGGCTGTGATTGCAGTCGCACTGGCTCTTTTGTCTGCATCGACACCCCGCACACGTTCTTTCATCGCTATTGCATCAGTGCCCTTTTGTGTGTCTCCACAGCGCTCCTGATTACCGTCATCTGCAAGGCTGCGGCTGTTTTTTTTCTTCTTTTTTTTGTTCCTTGCCCCGGTTTGCATCAGTAAACAGTGGCCACCCGTTGAGTCTGTGTTCGCTTTGAATCAGTCACTGGTAATTTCGTGGAAACAGAGGAAATGCAACAGGCTTTTATGGAGTTTTATAACAGCTGTGCTGCTTGGATATCAGGAGTTGCTAAGGTCTAGAGAAGCCTTTCAGCCTTCCAAGCTAAGCTTCAGTCACTCTTCTATAGTGTACTACATTAAGGCTGTGAATAGCCAGTCATTCACTCTATAGCGCTGTACAGCATATAGGGAACAACAGTAGTGGTAATTCACTATATAGTGCACTAAGTGAGTGGATGTTCAAACTCATCTCAAGGCTTTGCTACATTAGTTTGGTCCGCTTTTCCCTGACTCTTGTTTTACCAGAAGCTGAGGTCCACTCATTCACTTTCTTGGCCAACACAGCCACTCTTTGGAGGTTGGGAAAGGTGTGACTTAGCCTCTGTCTTAAACCAACCCCATCTCACGCTCTCTCTCTCTCTCTGTCTCTCTGCAGCCTACTTGGGTATGCTGCTGCATCCTGCCTGATTGATGAGCTGGTCGGGGGAGCGGAAATCTATCCCCGGGCTGTGGGCGAGGGCCCATTGATGGATGGTTCCTTGGAGGTCCATGTCGGACTGACGGGTCACAGGGGCCAGACCGGGCCCTCTGGGCTTTTTCTATTTTTTTGTAGGGCGGTTGTGGGAAAAGAGAGAGTAGGGAGAAATGGTGGAATCATACTGTCCACCACGGCAAGCCTCTCGTGTTTGTTAGTGCAGATTCTCGGTGCGGCAAAGTGGAACAAGGGCTCTGGAGACCCAAAGCCTCTCGGATGGAGCCTTCGCCTGTTAGTTGCCTAATAAGCAGCAACTCTCAAAGCCCTCCTCTTGTTCGATCAGTCATCCGTGGCCTATCAGTGAGGGTATCTGCGGACGTGTTTGGGGTAGGGTGATGTTTTGATCTCAGATATGCTATATAGCACGGGGTTTGAAGTGGTGAAACAGTCAATAGTAACATTTCAGAATAGTCTGAAAATTGAAAATTGAAACATCTGGAGAATATTTTGTTGATCTGGCATTCACCACACGGGCTTTGAAAACGTCAATACAACATTTTTATTCTGTTTTTCTTTTATTTATTTATTTTGTCATTCGTCTGTGTTATATTGTTATGTTGTGTAAGCATTGTGTAAGCAAGCGTTTGTGTATGTGTGGTTCAATGAAGAGTACAAAATATGAATGACTGTGTCTGTGAGTAGTGTGAGGAGCTGACACTTTCTGGGAGGTGTTGGTGTTTTTGCGTAGATGCCACTGTAAGTGCTAACCAAGCCTTGACACCCTCAGTCCCATCGTAACCTCTCGCTCTGCCACAGCAGAGAAGCCTACCAATACTCTCTCTCCTACACTCCAAGCCAAGCCAACATAACTCTGAGACGAGCACACCACCCATGGCACCCAGCAGACACACAGCAGAATAGTTAAAACAACCAAGTCCCATCTGAGCTGTCTTGAGATGTTTTGTTTTCTCAGAGTGTGTGTGTGTGTGTGTCTCTGTGTCTGTGTCTGTATGTGTATGTGAGGCAAATCAATCTGAAATGCTCACAGTGTCTGAGTGAAATGATGTGAAATTAAGATGTTTTTGTATTTTTATTACCTTTGTGCAGACAGAGCACAGATTTAGCAGGCTTTGTGTAGACTTCACTGAAGTGATTCCCTCTGCGACGACTTGAGTCTTAATGCCTGAGCTGTCGCGGTGAGCCTGTTGAAACCAGACAGTATGTCATAAACGTCTAATAGATGTTTCTCCATTGACCCACTGCACTATTTATGAAGCCTAGGCAATCTCCAACCCAATTTTCTCAATGCAGCAAAAATGCAAATGAATGTCTGTCAGGAAGTTGTGTGCTTCACTCCCCTAGGCTAATCTATTTACCAAGATTCATAGCTCTGGTGGATCGCTGTCATAAAAACGTCCCTTTTTTCATGTTGTGGATAAATAATTATATCCTTTCAAAACAGACCTTTTATATAATTAATCTCAATGCACATGAATGCCTTTGTGTGTCTCTCTGTGCGTACGTGTGTCAGTTATGCTATGCATCCTCCATTTGGTACGGTACTTTAGTGCCGTGGCTGCTGCCTGCCAGTGAGTCAGAGCAAAGATAAATGCACATGGATTAAATGTCAGTACCCAGAAGATAGACCCTTGACCGAAGCACTGGTATGCATCGTCACCTGCCTTAATCTCAGTGGCGCAGAGCAAACAGAGGGAGCCTCTTGCACGCTCCCTCGCTTAGATAACTGCCGAAAGGAACGCTCGCTAAGGACGCTAAGGGGTCTGAGCCGCTAATCGCGATTAGCCTCGGTATCTGTTCCTTTCTGTCTTTTTTTTTCATCCTTTGTTTTTAAAAAGGGATTTTTAATACAATTCTTCTCTTGTCCTGGCAGCCTGCCCTTGCCCTGTGAGCTAGCCTCTACTGCAGCATCTGGCAAGCGTTCAGTGCTGTAGCCAAAACAGATGTCAGAGGTCGTTGAGAGCGGCGTTTGTTTTGCCGTTTGTTAACAGATTTTGCTAATGAACTTGTGCTGCAATTGTGTTTGTGTCCCCATGCATAAAGATTAAAAATGAGGAAATTAAAAAAGATGTTGGTCAAACATATACACACACACAGACATAGTAAACACACAAACACAAAGCCATGCATACAGCGCGCGCACACACACACACACACACACACATACAAACTTGCTTTTTAACTGATTTCTGATCTCTCAGTCTCTGACTGAGACAGATGGAAATATTACTGTTGCCATTTGCAAAGAATGAACTGACATTCCAACATTACAAATCTCTCCATGCACAGCCAGAAGTGAACAACAAATCAAAACAAATCTGTTTGTTTGTTTGTTTGTTTGTCTCCGGCTCCTCTGAAGGACCGCTCGCTCCCCTCTCGTTCTTCTTACTTGCCTGCAGGCGAGTCGCTTGTCTTTCGGGACGATGACCAATCAAACGCCGCTCCCTAGTGTGGAGATGAAACATAAAGGATTGGCTCCGGGGGCTCAAGTCAAGCCTGGCCTCATGAGTCTGCGGGCTAGCGCACAGTGCTGCTGTCTCAGGAGGCGCTAGTCTCACTAGAATTCTTACTTCTTGATCTTTCTGAGCTTCTCACTGGCTCATATACCAACCCCCCAGCCACCCCATTCCCAATTCCCTCTCATGTAAGAGGACTTCCAGACCCTTATGGATCATAACAGAAGCTTCAGTATGGAGGCCCAAGCTCCACTTTCTTTTAATTTACATCATGCACTTCTTATATGTTTAAATAAAGTAGATCTGGATTTAAGCTATGAGGGGGCCTCTAGCTAGACAATGCACTGGCACATCCCTAAACAGTGTGCCTTTGCTTGCTGCAATAGCTCCGGGCCATTGCCTCCTAACGGGAGGCAACTCTAATATATTTATACCTATTTATTTATTCAGTTTTTCCAAAAATGATTTGCTGTGACTTCACTTGCATAGTGAAAATCTGTCTTTTGCCAGTGCATATAGCCTGACTGGGAAATTCAAGCATGTGGTTCTCTTGGATGGCAATTTATTGTCTTCACTGATCGAACTGAAGGAGGCTATGGAGGCTATAGGAGGCACAGTGTGTCCATATTAAGCTGCCATTTTATCAGTGGCAGTCTTCTGCTGCTGTGTGGCTGTGTGTGTGGCATGTTCATTGCAGTCCTCGGGTGAGTGCACAGGAGTGTATGTGTGCCTGCCTGGTGTACATGATGGTGGTGGTCACATGTGCCATGCATTGCAAGAGGTTCATCAGCAGGCAGTCTTTCTCCTGCCTGTCAGGATCAACTGCCTTCCTCTCTATGGAGTCCCTCTCTCTCTCTCTCTCTCTCTCTCTCTTCTTTCTCCTCTCTTGTGAAGGGATGCTATCAATCATTTCACTGATGCAACATGCCCAAACATTTTTACTTCTTTTCAAACCATATGGTTAATATCAATAGACAACCCGCCTTCTCTCCTCCCTCGTCTCAGAGAGGTTTCTGGAGGGGGGGGGGGGTTGCCACAGCGACAAATTTACCTTATGTAGATGTAGCCAGCGGGCTGTGCATCGGGACGGAAAAGAGGACAGACACACACACACACAGACTCTGGTTGGCTGCAAGCATTTTGAGATGCAATCACTCGCCTGGAGAAGGCAGGCAGGCCAGTGTTCACCTAAGGGACCTCCAATGTGTCATGCAGCAAAGTGGGGAAGGTGAGGCCAGGCAGCGGATGGATGATTACTGGAGTGCTGTGAGAAGGGAGAGAGAAAAAAGTGTGAGAGAGAGAGAGAGAGAGAGAGAGAGCAGTGTGTTCTAAGACAGTGAAAGAGAGAAATGTGTTCACATGTGTATGCCTGTGTGAATGAGAGAGAGAGTGTGTGTGTGTGTCTGTGCATGCGTGTCAGTACATTTCTCTTACAGAGAGTGAGTGAATTAAAGACTGCTCAGCCCTCTCTGCCATTTGAAGGGGACAGCACCGTGCCGAAGAGTGCCAGGCTGCTGTTTCAAAACGTATGGGGACCATTTACATTGATATCTTTTTAATGAACAGAGAAGAACCATGTGACAGCTCGTGCTTGGCACTCCAGAGTTTTGCAGAGCATTAACAACCCCACTTTCACACATGGCTGTAGCCCCTCATTTACTTGCTACAAATTGGCCGCATCAGTCATATCCTGCACTTGCATACGAGGGCCTTTTTTTCTGCTTGCCTTTCCCATCGTGCCCAACTATAACATGCTCAGAGTGTCTCCTTACCATGAGTCAGCCATCTGTACATACATGTATAACACATAGACTAACAACTGCTTCTGGGATAATATACATGCCTCTTCAATGGCATGAAAGGGAATATAAAATTCACGGATTCGCTGTTAATTAAGGAGATTGCTATCGTGAAGAAGCAGATTAACGAGACTTTCACTTGAACACTAAGAAAGCTTTAAATATACATTTGGTGTTTGACTCCAAAGTCTCTGAGATGATTATGGTTGGTGATACTGTATGAATGTAGTGAGCATGTAGCTGAGGGTGTGTTGAGTATATTTTGCCAAGCACTGAATAAGTTAGGTGAGAAGTTTTTATGGATTTCAACTGAAGTGTGTGTGTCTCCTAGAAACCACATTTGACCGGCCGGTGCACTCTCCCTGTGTTGACACGTCTCTCAGTCTCTCAGCGGTCTTCGTTAGCACACAGTGGCCAGAAATGGATTCAACTGGTGGACCTGCAGTGATGGGCGGCGGATGGAAATAGGCTGCACAGCGACACCGTTATCATTTTCATCTCAGAGCGGTGGCTGTCTCGCCTGGACCTGGACCGGAGACGGAGTGTGCCTCTCTCGCTCACATCCCATAATTCAGTCGAGATGTCGAGCCTCTGCAGAGAACATACTTTCTTTAAGGACAGCCACTAGTGGGAAGATGCTTTAGTGCTGACTTTTTATACGGCGCTCTGGCAACGCTCCTCTGAAAATGGAACATCCCAGAAAGAGTTGAGCGCAATTGGACTGGAATGGACTGACAAAGACTGGAGAGTTCTAACATCAGACAGACAGAAATGGAGCAAGAGAAAGAAAGATAGTTGAGGAAGACACAGTGAAAAAGCAACGTTTATGTTTGTGTTTCGAGTCTGTTGTTGAGGCCTGGCAAGTGGATGGGGGAGTGGGGGGGGGGGGGGGCGCCTGGAAGAGGAGGAGGATCAGGGAGGATAGTTGCAGCTGGAATTTCTATCAGCTCGATGGAGGCGAAGAGAAGAGAAGGGTCCCGTGTGTGCCGTTTATATATAAACATGTATAAATATTCATCTCCGCTCGGCTTGCTTGCGTCGTCAGCCTCACAAAACACTTTCATCTCGGCAACGAGCAAAATGTTCAGAAAATAGACTTAGCTGCAGTTGTGTTGTATCCAGGGCGTGGATGGGCTGCTACGCCTCAGAAATGTGATTAGTGTGTGTGTGTGTGTGTGTGTGTGTGTGTGAACGGCACCATAGGGTTGCTGCTACTCTCTTTCTGCTAGGGTGACTCATCCATATATGCTCATCTACACTGATGATGTAACCTTCGGCCAGGGGCACGGCATTGGCCTAGTGCTGGAGGTTCTGTGTGTGTGCGCACATGTGTGTGTGTGTGTGTGTGTGTGTGCGCGCGTGCGCATGTGTGTGTGTATGTGCGTGCAAAAGTCTGTGCATATGCTGTGTGTGTTTTTGTGTATGTTCATGTTTTGGTGCGGTCAAAGTGAGAAGGTATTAAGAGAACACATCTCAGATTGGTGAGTATCACTGTGGTGGTCTACATGCTGGTGCTTATGGAGGAGTTTCTGTTTGTAAAGAGTAAATAAATCCAGGAGTTCAGGTTAGGAGCCCCATGGTCACATTCAGTTTTTTGCCCCCCCCAACACACACACACACACACACACACACACACACACTCACACTCACACTCTGGCTCACTCATCTTCCTGAGTTTGGTGGTTTTGAAGTTGCAGCCAAGGTTTGTGGAGAATAAATCCAAGGTTATTTGTTCTTTCGTTATGATTTGTGACAAATAAGTTTGTGCAAGCTGTTTGTGCCAGAGGCTGCCAGTGGAATTATAGGCCTACAGTAGCCGTGTTTTGTCTGGAGAGCTCTCGTGCTTGATGAAAAGCCTTTTTTCGCTCCCCGTCCGTGTGGTGTGTTCAATTTTCTGTTATTGCGGGGAAATTAAACATAGCTGTCAGTTTGCCTTTCCAATGAGGTCCATCACATATCGAGCGGAGAAAGCTGGAGCACAGAGATGCATGCAGGGGCACGCCTCTGCAGATGGATGCACTCACTCACACACACACACTCACACTCACATGCACACCACACACACACACACACACACACACACAGAATTGTACGCAAATAGACACACAAATACACACATTCAGACTTCCACCCCACACAAACTTGCACGCACACACACACACACACACACACACACACAAACACTCAGATCATCAGGCAGTGTTTGTCTCTTTGCATAAGCATTTCCTACCCATTCCTCAGCACTCCTTACCTCCTGTCTTCATCAGTCAATAAAATGAATCAGCCTTTCAGCAGAAGAGCTGGAAACAAAACACACACAAAAAAACAGGACTTGCTGAAAAAGAGGTTTTGGACTCGATATGCCAGCCATGAAAGCACACACACACACAAACTCACATCAGACAAGGTAATGCAGTTGCCATCGCTTCAGTTTCAACATGTGGGAATTGGAAATGCGGTTTGTGTGTATTAACTGAGGGTTGGTGTTTGGGATCTTTCAACCTCAGTCTGCTCTATTACTCCATCTGAGCCATAATCTCCTCTGGAATCCCTGAGCCCCATCTTAAAACTGCTGGATTAATGAAGTAATCTCTGATGCAAGTAATTACTTGTGCAGGCAGAGCCAAATGACAAACGCATGAATTAGACACAGGCTTCTTATTAGATGCATAAGGGAAGGAACATGAATATTGCATTTCCTGGCATACTGTAAAACTAGAGATTTCTGGCACTAATCACAGCTCAATAGGAAACTGCTCTGGCATTTATAATTTAAGACACGATTAGATCATTGTCTCTTCAGTTATGATAAGAGGTCTTCCTCTATCTCTCTCTCTCTCTGTCTCTCTCTTTGTCTCTCTCTCTCTCCCTCCCTTAAGGGTTTCCTTCACTGCTTTTCATTTAGTTTTTCATCACACCCCTGGCCCCTAAACCTGCTCATACACACACACTCACACACCCACACGCTCACCTACGCACACACACACACACGCACGCACACACACACACTCATGCTCATGCACACATGGTTGAAATGTTTTCTTCTCTGTCTGTACCTTTGGGCATAATAGAGGCCACACTGTATTTTTTATTAATATTACTGTTAAATGTCAGAGAGAGAGAGAGAGGAGTAAATTACCTGCCACTTAATGAAAATCACCATCCTTTCCTTAGGCTTTCACCATTCAGATGCTCTTTATTATCAAAATATGACACTGAGACTGAACTGTGGCTCTGGATGCTGCTCTTACACTTAAATGGATCTCAAAACAAACAAGAATGTGAGTACAGTCATCTGTGTTACCTCTCAATCCTGGAGCTCCTCTAAAGTGCTAGTAGCGTCAGTGCGCAAAGCCTTCGTGGCTTCGTTGGCTTAGCAGTTGACAGGGACACTATTTGTGCCTCGTGTCTTGTGTGCGGCATGCCATGTCTGTAGGGGACTTTGATGGCGCACTAATGTTTGTTTGGAACGTGTTCTCTATTTCCAGTCCTCTGGCTCGCCACCCAATTAGAGTCGAGGCCTGTTTGCCTGTTTGTGAGTTTGAGTGGGCCGCTAATGAGGTCTGCTGATGGGCTCTCTCTCTCTCTCTCTTTCTCTCTCTGTCTCTCTCTCTCTCTTTCTCTCTCTGTCTCTGCCTCCTCCTTTCCCTTATCATCTCTCTGTCTCACTCTCTGCACTCCCCAGCTCTGTCTCACCCTCCCTTATTCACCCTTCCTCATATGCCTATAATCACCCTGCTGCAGAGTGCAGAGACTCGAGGAAGTCATACAGGGGCTGATGGAAACTAGCAATGGAATGGCGACAAGCAAGGGAGTGGGAGAAGTAGTCCTCTGAGCGCAAGCGTTGACTGCCCATCTGGTGTGACGTGAATTATAACTGGCTTCTTTTTTTTCCGCCGGCGCAGGCTTTTGTGCTCAACTATATTAAAAAGAAAGAAGGAAAGAAAGAAAGAAAGGAAAACTTTCTTTCTCCAAAACTCCTTTTCTGCAGACAAAGCACAGTGCCCCTGAAGCAGAAATGAGTTTTGGGTTAAGGCTTTGTCCCATTCAACAGATTAGGCCGGCCCGTCACTTTTGAATTACTGAGCCTTGCCCACTTATCTGCATCCTCCAGTAGCATCGCAGGCAGTGTAGCCCAATTTAAGGCGGAGATTCACCGCACACTGGTCCTAAATTGGAAATTGGTGTTTTACTTCTGGTTCAGCCTTGTCGGGAGTGGTAATCAGTGTCGGCAAATAAATAACTTGCGTCTGCTGTGCAGGCAGTGGATGGAGCCATCTTTCACATCCTGAGTGCTCACACACCACACACACACACTCGCGCACACAGTGAGTCTGACTGAGGCATGTTTTCATCTCCCAGCATAGGGCAACTCTTTGAGGTTCAGCAAACATCAAAATATTGACTTTACCTCCTGATTTTGCATTAAAGCCTCATAAAAAAAAACTCATACATTTACTCCATAAAATTCCTATGTCCTCCTGTGTATCTAATGTTTACTTTGCATATAATGTTTTTTTAACAGTAGTTACATATTTTGTGTCAATTCTTTTATCAAATCTTTTAGATCTGCCCTGACAATGACAGCGAGCAGTAAAATGGCACTTTGATGGCATTGTGCATTTACTGTTGTGATGACTGGTGACAACCCAAATGTCAAGTCTTCTGACTGAAATTTGAGGTGATTTGCTGAAATTTGAAGTGATGCGCTCCCAAGAATTTGCAGGCAAATTGAGGGCAACAGCACCACCATAAACCCGCTCAAGACCCACTCCCCTGGCACCGGCAGCAAGGACTTCATTTGGGCAGCAAATGTGTCTTGTCACTGAACTAATTCTTGTTCCTCCACTGCGCTGTTTACACTGGGCTCGTCCACATCTCTTAAAAGGCATGATGTGACAAATTGCCGTGAGGAGCGCAGGCGGCGGCTCTGTCTCTGTGGGCGCCAGGCATTCCTGGGCTGTAATTGGGCTCAGCCTCTTTTCATGAGTCAGCATTTTGGGTTTTCACAACTCTATTTTTTGCTGCTTTACCACCCCAAGCTCACACACACACACACACACACAACACACACACACACGCACACACATTCAGGCATGAGAAGAGGAGTTGGTATGGGAATTCTTAATTGAGTGCAGGAATAAATGGGGCTTGCATGCTGATGTAGTGGGTGGATTTGGCTTCTCAAAGCTGGGCATTTTAGTTACGCATGTTGATGGTTAAATCAAAACATTTCTTAAACCAATTTTTTTTTGCTGTTTCAAGGGTATTGAGTTGAATGCACTTAGAGTGATAGTAATATGTCTTATATAATTTGGACGCCATGGTTCAACTTGACCTGAATGGTCACTGGGCTTACAGCACCTTCTCGAATAAGACAAATTCAGCTACATGCTGAATGTTATCCACATCAGTGCACAGAAACTAACAGACAATATGTTATGTTCCATGCTGGCCTGGGTAATAAGTTGTGTGAAAGCACTTCATTCAATTCCATTTTGTCTTAGCATGGCTGTTTAATGGCATGATATAAAAATAACCAAATCAATACTTTTGTTGGCACGTATATCTGTTGCCACCAAAGTAAACAGTTTGAGAATAATTGAATGAGTGCCGGGCAGACTGAGACAAATGACTCTCATCTGTGACTGATTGTGCTTGCCACTGCCTTTTCTCTCTCTCCCGCCCTCCCTCTCTCTCTCCCTCTCTTTCCCTCTTTCCCTGCCTTCTATTTCCTCTCCTGTTCAAATGAGTTGTATTGGCAGGACGATAAACAGCACAGTGTTGCCATTTTTGAGACAAGAAACAGAGTTGTAAAGCATTTAATTGCACAACATCATTACCACCATCCACTGACGATTCAGTCGCCCTTCCAGTGTACCTTATGAACTATAAATGAATTGATTTCCCCCATCTCTCTCTCTCTCTCTTTCTCTCTCTCTCTCTCTCTCTCTCCTCTAGCAAGTGCACCAAGATTAAACTCAATTTTCACTTTCCGTTGGGTGAGCTGAAGTGGTTATAGGTTTTGCATTATAAATACCACTAGAGCTGTGTGCACCGGTGCAGGCTCAGGCACGTAAGCAGTCGGTTCAGCCCAGGCTTGATGTGCATGCCCTGTCCACAGCGAACATGCTTTTGTCATTTAGAGACCCTGGAGTCATTGTCTTCCTGATGTACCCAAATGACTTGGTGACAACAAGCTAGGCAAGTTCTCCTCACCAAGGTGAATGGGTGATTGAATGGTCTGCCCTCGATAGGGACCACAGGCTTTTTTTTTTTTTTTTTTTTTTGCAATTTAGGTGTAGAAGGAGCATTGTAAGTAAAAGCATTTGTTTCCATTCTTTTCATATCCACCACTTCTCTTTGTTTTCCTGTTTCTCCAGAGCAGGTATTTGCAACCCAATCCTTCATTGCACTGCTGTTCTTACCGATGGCCTCGTCTTCCCTCAGACTCTTTAATCGCTTTAAAATACAAAACAGAAACGAGCTGCTTTAAACGGCAGGCACCCATCCA
This sequence comes from Tenualosa ilisha, assembly GCA_015244755.2. Classification (NCBI taxonomy): domain Eukaryota; kingdom Metazoa; phylum Chordata; class Actinopteri; order Clupeiformes; family Clupeidae; genus Tenualosa; species Tenualosa ilisha. Next base: position 7,317,540 of record PYXC01000584.1, read on the forward strand.
TAATTTATGACCTCCTGTAATTAGAGTATAATCTGGCTGTGTACGAGCGAGCGGGGCGGGCACACTGTAAGCTCAACGCACAAATAAAACGGAAAAAAATGAGGCTCATCAATAACAGGTTGGTGATTGAGGAGGCTGGTTATACGGGCTGATAGCCCACACTTAGATTGCTTTAGCTCCGCTTCTGGTGCAGGTGTTGTGCCATATTCTCCATGCCTTCATGTGCCGACAGACGTTTTTTTTTTCCCTTCCTTTTCTTCTTGTTTGTCTGAAAACAGGAACGGGTACGCCTTATATACTTTTGGAAAAATGCTCACCTAACTTCTCATTTTTATGATCACACCAGGCCCAAGATTCACGGCCAGTGGACCTGGGAGGGGTGTTGGCGACAGCGAGAAAGCCCAGGGAGGATGCCGCCATTGTTTATTGCAGTTTTGTACAGTTTATTTCACTATATGTGTTTTCAGCAGCCGAGGTGAATAGTATACGAGGGGTATAAAGATTATTTGTGTGTGTTGTCATGTGTGGCAGCTTTGTGCTTTATGTTAGCAAGGTACACTTGTATGTGTGTGTGTGTGTGTGTGTGTGTAAGTGTGTGTGTGTATTATTATTTTGTTTTGTATGCTGACATGTGAGTGGAGAGTCAGCCAGCTGGGAGGGTAATTAAGTCCTGTGATTCCTGCGGGAGACGAATCATCCACACCTTTCCCACTACCACGTGCTCCTACATGCAGGCATTTTAATGTGTGTGTGTGTGTGTGTGTGTGTGTTTGCTCAGGTAGCACAGGCTAGTTCCTGTATATTTCCAATGTTTACCCTGTTGTTCATTGCCCAGTAAACACACATGACCGCAGGTCCACACATTTAATCATGCATGTAGTGTGGCACTAATGAGCAGGGCTTAGGGACAGGAACTCCCCACCCCTTTGCAAATCTACACTTTTTGGATTAGTGGTATAATGGACAGTATGTTAGTCTTTGCCTCAGCATAAAGGGGTAGCTTAGACACTCTGCATTGATCCGTGCCAAATGGGAACTGAGTTTTCCTCTTTCTCCTGTGACCACTTTATTGACATGAGGTCATGGCAGGTGCTATGGATCTGAGGTTAGTCATGCCTGGTACAACAAAGCTATAGTCATCAATCCTGGTGAAATATTGTTGATATCTGACCTCAAGAGCCAATCAAATGTGTTGGAGCATGTTGGAGCCCCCAACCATAGTTGATTGTCTAATGTTGTCTCAATTGTTCTAAAACTAGCTGAGGGGAAGTGAATGGAATTTTGCTGAATTAACCAATTTGTCAAGGATCACGACCAAAGACTTCACCTCATGCAGACTTCACTATGTGCAGTTATTGCTGTGCAATTAAGTATTTAATAGAACCACGTAGTTGTCATTAGTCATTACATGTTACTAAAATGAAATCCATTGGGCAAGGTTATTACTAATGTCATTGTAACTTGTACATGGTACCTCTCTGAAATAACTATGTGTCAATTAGAAGTAAGGACATTGAATCTAAAGTGTGGTGGCTGGGCCTCTTTGTGCCTGAGTGGAGGGCTCCCTGGAGCTGACTCACACTCGAGGTGTCAGAGGTGCTTATGGCCTGAGAGAGCTGTCCAGCTGGGACTCCAGAAGGCAGGACGCTAGTGAAGGCTTCTGTGGAATTAGTCATGTTTATAGCCACACACACACACACACACACACACACACACACACCACCTACCACACACACTCAACACACTTACCTCCCTGAACTTTCTCAGAACCCTGGCAGATGTATCCCACCTTAATCTAATTTCCACCTTTGACCGCAGTGGCTGGAGTTGAGGCCAACATTGGCCCTGAGCCAGTGGTCTAAATTCAGATTGAAAAGTGTACACACACATGGCTTTGTGTGTGTGTGTGTGTGTGTGTGTGTGTGAGTGTGTGAGTGTTTGTGTATGTGTGCATGTATGTGTGCGTGTACGTGTGTGTCTTTATGTATGTGAATACCACTCGTGAGACAAAGAACATGATTTGTCCTCTTCGCATCATTTGCTGCCTCGTCAGCTTCATCATCCTCATGGCAAAAGAAATGTGTGTGTTTGTGTGTGAGTTTAAAGCAACATTAACTCTTCATCAAGTAAAACACCCTGATAGTTTGATAATTGTGATTTATTATTTGCCTTCTCTTCCAGCCCCAGAGCTGGCATTAAAAAATAGTCTTAAAACACATAGGGAAGATTGCATTTTGGCATCTTGGCCAAAAATAATGAAAAAAAAAAAAGAAACGTGTGAGGGCTTTTTTATGTCTTTTTTTTTTTTTCTTGCGTTGACTGATTTTTGTTGGCACCTCAATACTTAATGAAGACATGGAGGAGGGTGACCTCAATCTTTCACTCATCTCCTCTGTGAGATTCCCATGCTTGTTCCCTGGCTTTAAGATACTGCACGCCTCCATAACAGAAAGCCATAATGTGTGCACATTTTGAGTCAGTCACCTTCAGAGAGTAGGTGACTACTTGTTGGCAAATGTATCTTTTGTGTGTGTGTGTGTGTGTGTGTGTGTGTGTGTGTGTGTGTGTGTGTGTGTGTGTGTGTGTGTGTGTGTGTGAATGATTGTGTTTATGGGCATATGTCTTTTGCAGGTGCCTGTTTTTGCTTCAAGTATGCATGCGTGTGTGTGTGTGTGTACACTCCTATGTATGCTTGTGTGTGTGCGTGTGCAATGACAGGAGTGCTCTAGAACTGTAGAACAGTGTGTGTCGATGTGTGTGTGTGTGTTTTGTGTGTGTGTGTGTGTGTGTGTGTGTGTGTGTGGCCTTGCTGTACCTGCTCTGCATCTGATTTGGGTGGGAGGCTCCCCTGACCTTGCCGTGTCAGCCTGCCTTCCCCCCTCCCCCCTCCCCCCTCCCCGCCTGGCCCGCAAGGAGTCTCACACTCTTTTTTACTCTGGACGTCCTCCTCTCCTTCCCTTTCCTCTGTCATTCTCTCTCTCTCTCTCCCCCCCTCTCTCTTCTCCTCTGTTCTTCTTACTGTGGTTGACAGGAGAGATGACGTCTGGCGGCCCTGAAAGTTCCGACCCTCAGCAGGGCAACGGCAGAGCTGTCAGTACCACAGATTCACCCAGATGAAAGAGAGAGAGAAGAGAGAGAGGGAAGCAGCAAGATCGGTGTAGTGAGTTTGGAGAGGGGGTCTATTCTTGCTCCTGCTACCACTGCTGCTGTTTCTGCTGGAGGTGGTGCTAGTGGTGGTCCTCCAGTCTCATAGCTCCTGTGCTGAAGCTGCTCTGCCTATCAGGCTGCTCAAGCTTCAGAGTGTGTGTGTGTGGGCGGGGGTGGGGTTGAGGGGTGATGACCTTTGTCACGACCCTCTCCACCCTCACACATACATACATACATACATATAGTACAAACAGACAGACATCAATAAGCTCTGCGATAAACACACACACTCACACATTTACATTTACATTTATGCATTTAGCAGACGCTTTTATCCAAAGCGACTTACAACTCATCAACTATCAATTGCTCCGGGCCAGTCTCCCCTAGAGCAACTTAGGGTTAAGTGCCTTGCTCAAGGGCACAACGGTGGCAGCCGGGATTCGAACCCACAACTTTTCAGGCTACTTACATGCAAGCCGGGTTCCTTAACCACTAAGCTACCACCACCCCACCACCACACACACAGAGTAAAGCACCATGCAGCACTTGAACACAGCCTACACTCTATATATATATATATATATGTGTGTGTGTGTGTGTGTGTGTGTGTGTGTGTGTGTGTGTGTGTGTGTGTGTGGTGTGTGTGTGTGTGTGTGTGTGTGTGTGTGTGTTTGTGTGTGTGTGTGTGTAAACTCATACATCATGCACATGCACACATACATCTCAAGTACAAATTTACACACAGGTGACCCGTGTGACATGCTCTTTGTGAGAAGTGACAGCAAGCTGATGAGAAATATAATAAAGTGTGACCTTTCACCCCAAAGTCTGCCGCTCTTCCTTAAACTGATGAATCTGGATGTCTCCATAGAAACAGGCAGCCCATGTGGTCCTCCCACTCTTTCGGCGGCCACGGCGGCGACAAAGCGTGCCTGTCGACTGACATGAAAAGGCCTCTAATGATTCCAGGGAGAGTGCAGGCCTAGCTGTCTTTTCCTCTCTGGCTAGTATCTGAGTGTGTTTGTGAATGTCAGATTGCACTGCTAATTTGGAGTATTTTGGAAAATAACAAGCTCTTGTTGCCTCTGATTGGGAGCGCATGAGTGTTTGTGTGTGTTTCTTATGTGTTTGTGTACAAGTGTGAGTGTGTGTGTGTGTGTGTATGTGTGTGTGAGAGAGAGAGGGAGTGGGGGATGCGGTGCATCCGTGCTATCTTGGGGTACTTCAGGCTGCAGGCTGCACTGCCTGTTGTGAATAGCAGGAAATGAGAGAAGATGATTGCGATTCTAGGTCTCTTCAGAGGGCTACTGTTGCAGCCCCTCTCTCTCCCCTCTCCCTCCCTCTCTCTCTCCTTCTCTCTGTGTCTCTCTCTTTTCGACTCTTTATCCCACTTAGTTCTCGCTCATTCTCTCGCTCTCTCTCTCTCTCTCTGTTCCCTTCTCTCTCACTCCTCTCACTCCCCACTCTCTCCATCTTCTCTCTCTCCTTTTCCATCACCTCTTCCCCCTTCCTCAACCCTCCCCTCATCCTATCCACCCCCCTCCTCACCTCTTCCCACCCCCCCATCCTCCTTCTCCCCCCTCTCTCCCACTCTCTCTCCCCCTCCTTCCCTCTCCATCCCTCCCTCCCTCTCCCTCGCTCTCTCTCTCACTCTCTCTCTCTCTCTTTGCTCCCAGGGCCTGCAATCATTTCATCAGCCTCCCTTCTCCTCTGCAGAACCCCTTCATCACTACCACTTCATCACGCTCTCATCCGGTGTTCTCGGCAGCCGCAGCCGCCACAGCAGCTATGGAAGACGCTCTCTGCCCCCCCCCCCCCAGCCCCCTCTCCATCTTCTCTCTTCCCTCAAAGCCTCCCTCCCTGCTCCCCCCCCACCCTCCCTCCATTTAAGGTTCCATTTGTAGTGCCTTATTGAATGAATTGTCTGTCTGCGTGCGCCGTGGCAAAGCTCTCACTGTATTGATCACTTCAGCACAGCTGTGTGCATATTATTTCCCTATCTACAACAGGCTGTTAAATATAGCCATTGCACCTTCCACACGGCATCTCAGTAATGGGCTCGGCACGTGAAATGGAAAAGTTGTGAGAGGACTTTTAGACGGAGGAGTTTAGGGTATGTCATTTCAGAAGGACAGGCTTCTGCCGTTTCTCTCTCTGTCTTTTGTATCTGTGTATGTCTGTCTTTCATGGTTTTTAATGGCTTCTCCCTTTCTTTCTCTTTCTCTCTCTCTCTCTCTCTCTGTTTATCACCCTGCCATCTCCCTCCCACTCTCTCCCTCACTCTCTCTCATCCTGACACTCTCACAAAGCCGGATGGAGCCATTTGAACAGCTCTGTGTTAGAACAGCTGGAACATCCTGACACATGCACATACTGACACACACACACACACACACACACACACACACACACACACACACACAAACAAACAAAACTTTGTGTTCCCGACTTTGAAATCACCTAACGTTTTCCTGTGTTGCTCCTGGTTGGGCTCACTTGCTTTGACAAGGTTTCTTGGTCTCTCACCGCAGTGAGCCTCACATCAGAAACACAGCAAGCAGGCGAATAATTCATCAGAAGCTCAGCTACCCGCTTGACATTGTCCATTAGGGCAGATTTATAACATCCTGTCAGTTTGGGGCATGTCTGTGAAGTTCTGCGTTGCTGAGCAGTGGACTCCTGCCTTAACAAGATTATCACCTAGACTGGAGAGAGAGAGAGAGAGAGAGAGAGAGAGAGAGAGAGAGGGAGGAGGAGGGGTGGGCTGAAGGTGGAATTTTTTGCTGTGACCATATGTCTGCATTAAAAATTGAAGGGCGAGCTGTTAAAATAACAAGGAAAAGACCTGCGCGTGTGGCTGCGTGTCGCCTGTAAGTAGGCCAGCATGTTGAATCTTTCATTTTCGTTCCTGGTTGACATGGTGCTGCCTGGGTCTCCTCTAGTCCCAACAGTGGAACACCTCCTCCCACCCACCCCCACTCCCTTCAGATCCAGAATGTTCCATCTTTAAACCACTGCCGCTGTCAAAAGCCAGTCACAGAGCACTTAAAGCGTTTGCACACACACAGTCAGACTGAATGTTACTGTTTTTTTTTTTTTAATCAGTTTCTCATTTGAACTCTTTTTCATTTCTCTCTCATTTTTCTTTCACCTCGTCCCACTTTTCCCTCTCAGGTGTTTATCAGTCTGAAAAAAAGCCAGAAACGAACTGATGCTCCTGTAGATGAGGTGCTCCTGTGGCACAGATGGTGCAGAAACTCCGTGTCTGCTGACTCCAACACAGTGGCCCAAAGCTAATTCAGGTTCCACCACACAATACCACCAGTCTGTAGATGAATGGACGGCAAGTTTTTTTCCCATTGCTATTGAATGTTCACGGAGCAGCCAATCAAATTTCCAAACAGATTTGCCTTTGCCATTCTTAGACATGAAGCCTGACGCACTTTGAGTATGACTGCAGAGGTCCTTATGTGTGTGTGTGGGGGATTAATAAAGTAGGTCCTTATGTGTGTGCGTGGGGGGGGTTTGGGGGGTTATGAGTGTAGGTCCTCATGTGTGTGTATGGTTGAATTGAGCACCCACAGACACAGACAGCCTTTAGTGTGTGAATGTAGCCAGTGGTTTATGTGTGAGTATAAAAAAAATCGATATATAGGTAGCTTTTTGTGTGTGAAGGTAGACCCAGCTACATATGTGTGTATATGCCACTGTAACACCAGATAGATGTTTGTGTATGAGGATAGACCCAGATAAATGGCTGTCTGTGTGTAAATATAGATCCTCTGCAGGTAGCTGCGTTGAGTGTTAGTTTAGTGGATGTTGCTGTAGTGCCCTGGCCCCATCCCACTGTGACTGTGTAACCCTGTCCTGTGGAGGGTTGGCCAGATCCAGGTACTTGGCCTCCAGCTGCTGCAGACTTGAGCTGAGAGCCCCCCTCCACCCCCCCACCCCCTCACGCCTTTTGCCGTGTGTGTGTGTGTGGGCGCCAGCACTAGGCTGGGAGGCACGTCAACATGGCTAAATAGGTGAATAATGAGCAATAAAACAACTGGGGAAGTTTGAGGCTCTCTGTCTCTGGCTCTTCATCCTGATCTCTCTTTCCTTCTCTCTCATTATTGCTCTCTCTCTCTCTGTTTTTTTCTTCTTTCTGTTTCTTTCTGGCTCTGTCTTTCACCGCCCCCCCCCCCCCCCCACACACACACACACACACACACTCTCTTTGCTTTCCGCTCCTTTCTTCCTTAATCACTCATTCTCCATCTCCAGTGCGCCTTAGCCTGACGTCCCCGTGGTTTTTGTTTTTCCTTGAGCAGTGCTCGACCCAGCATCGCTGCCGCTCTGAGACATGTGCCTGCCACCTCTCCAGTGCAGCTGAGGGCGTGTAATCAGTGCCCACGATCGGCTCTGACAGGAAATTAAGATTTTCCAGGGGGCTGCCAAGCCCACATGCACACAAACACACGCACACACACACACGCATGCACACACATACACGCATGCACACACACACACATGAATCTTCAACCCCAACTCCCAGCTGCTCCCCCCTTCTGCCACATCCAACTGTCTCTCTCCATCTTCTCAGCAGCTACCACCCCTCCTCTGTCACCCTCATCCATCCATCCACCACACACTTCCCCTGTCCCTCACCCCCACTGCTTTATTCTTTAGCTAATCTGTCCTCTCAGCAGACTGATACGGCAAAAGGTATATGTGTGTGTGTGCGTGTGCGTGCGTGTGTGTGTGTGTGGGGGGCGGGGCGCCGTGATGTGAGTGAATCTGATGTCTGTCCACATCTCTGTCCGCCCATCACCTCACCTCTCTTCCCCAAGCTGTGGGAAATGGCCTGCTGCTTGTGGTCCTGCTGCTTGTGGTCCTGCTGCTTGTGGTCCTGCAGCGACAGACAGTGTCTGACCTTTCACCACCTTTATGTCACTTCCCCCTCCTCCTCCTCCTCCTCCTCTTCCTCCTCTTCCTCTTCCTCCACCTCCTCCTCCTCCTCCGACAAAAGCCCAGTCATGCACTGGCACACCACAATCTGATGAAGAGTGCAAAGATCATGGGTGGGGGTTGCGAAAATCCATTTCTAGTTCATGTCTGTGTGGAGATGAGAATGGGAACACAACCGCACTGACCACAGAACCAAGTCATTATTGGGCGTGGGGAGCACGTGTGAGATGACCCCACTGGCCCCTTCCTCCACCCACCTGCCCTCCAGACACGCCTCCTCCATCTCCTCTGTCCTTGCTAACACCTATCTCCCCACCTCTTGACCCAACAACTGTCTGAATTATTAAAAGACACCGCAGTATGAATGCACCTCAAGACCTTGAACATGGCATACATAGAGTTAGACTATTAGCTGTGCACATTATTGAAGTTGGGAGCAGTGATAGGTAGTCAGCCCTCTGGAGCTCTTCTTCTTTTTTTGTCTGTCTCTGCACTCTGTCATTAAGACACACACACACACACACACACACACACACACACACACACATACAAACAGACTGTACTTAATGGTTTTCAGAGTCTCTAAATGCTTATGTGAGGTGATGCAGTGCTATCTTTTAGTCCATTCCCAGCACAGGGTACTGAAGCATCCTACACTGCAAAAGATGGCTTTTTAAAAAAATAAGTAAAAATAGCCGCTTTTGAGTAAAATGTACTTATTTCAAGCGAAATGATCTGCCAATGCAGCAAGAAAGTTGCACTTACTAACATTTCTTGAAACAAGATCAAATACAGAGAAAGGAAAGTCTTGATTAAAGAAAATATTGCTTGTTTTGTGGTAAGATATTTAAGCAAATAATAAGATTGATTTTCTTATTTTTAAAATTTTGTGTCTAGAAACTAGTGAAATTTGTTCAAAACTTGTCAACAAAAAGAATGACACCAAAACAAATGGGCTTGAATCTAGGACAATGATGCTAAGTTCAAGTCAGTGGTCTCTGATCAAGTACCTCGCCAGACATTGTGTTGTTTAACTTCTGAAATGTGCTACTTACCTTATTGCACCACTGTCATTACAACCAACAATGTAGATCAAATACTATAAGTCTCTATGGTAACTGTTTTGAAGCCTCAAAGTAATTCTAGTACAATTTGTTTACAATGTTTCTAAGTAAACTAAGTTTCAATATCAAGTTTCAGGTCTGCAAGCCATGCAATCTAGCGCCACCAATGGATTAAAGCTGGAGTTGCATCCATGAATGTAACTTTTAAACCATATTTAAAAAATACTGATTTTATTGAAAGTGAAACTATTTTTAACATGTCACAAATGTTGACTGTTCTTCATAACAGTCTTTACAACCAAATTACATAAAGGTCACCTATTGGCATTTCAATTTTCCAGAGTGTTCAACTGAGGCAGCTGATCAAAATTGGCAGCAAAGTCATCAAATGGTATATGAGCATATATTTCAGCAACAAATTGATCAACAAATTGGATCATCAGATCCAAACCAAGTGTCCTACATTGGCTCCAGACCTGCTTGTGAGGACCTAGAAAAATTTTGCATCATCTTGCATTTTGCAAATAACTATTGAAGCTTTTGCACTGACAATGTCAGAGCAGTTCCTAGTTACAGGCTTCTGTGAGAACCCCTGAGGATGATCCATGGACATTTGAATTAATATATGCATTTGAATGACATTTGAATTAATATATGCATTTGAATGACATTTGAATTAATATATGCATTTGTTACCTCTAGGCTTGATTATTGTAATGTTCTGTTCTCTAGGTGTAGTAATACTTGTATTAAAAATGCGGCGGCCCGTACACTCACTAGGACTAAAAAATATGAACATATCTTTCTTATCCTCGCTTCCTTACACTGGCTTCCTATTAAAAGTTAAATAGATTTTAAAATACTTCTCCTAACCTATGAAGCCTTCAATGGCCTTGTTGCAACATATATTACAGACTTACTTGTCCCTACTACTCTGCTAGACCCCTATGATCCCAGAATGCTGGTCTCCTTGTAATCCCAAAATATCAAAATTCACAATAGGATGCACCTCTTTTGTGGAATAATCCCCCCCCCCAACACACACACATACATATGACAAGTGGATGCTCTCAGTACCTTTAAGTCTAGACTTAAAATGTTCCTCTTTACTGCTCCCAATAGTTGGGGATGGTGCATGGTAGATCATGACTCCTCATGAGTTGGGAAGGACTGCCTCTATTGATATATGTATAAACATATATATATATATATATATATATATATATACACGCATGGATGACATATATGATCAGTGAAGTGTGCGACTGGCCTAACTCATTTGTTTCCTCTGTCCCTGCCTCCAACGGGCTGACTTCTGTCACCTACTTCCCCTGAGAGGAATGCAACAAACTTCACGGGAGGTCCACCGACTTTCCTTCTTTCCTAGAGGCCCTTCCTTGTAGCCCATGCCAGGATCGACTGTCCTTCCTGGAGGCCGTGTCACTGACACCTCCTCACAGTGGCACTGTCAAAATGGACCCCCCATGATTGATCCCACTCCTTGACTTTAACACTATGCCTGGCTACTACTACACTGTCCAGCCATAACTGCTGATAACCACCTATGGCTGGTCTACCATATAACGTTGTGGGACAGTATTTTGGAATTATTATGATGCTCAACTAAAATCATGGACAAATTGTAGTCTATCATGATAACCACTGTTGCACTTTTCCTTCATGACCCCTGGTAGTTGGGTTGGGCCCTTGAGCCGCGGATCTTTGCCACTGTCTTGCTGCAGTGACAGATCATTTTGTTTGAAATCACCAGTAGTGATTATCTTAATGAATTAGGTTTGATTTTGAATATAGGCTGACTTATATTTGGCCTCAATAAGTAAATGAATCTTGAAAGTGGTTTACAAGATACATATTTTGAATTCTATTAAGGATTTTTAACTTTTGCAGTGTATGAAAGGAGGGGTGACGCCCAACAAGTGACGCCCCACAATTCCTTGCACCAGGTGAAAACAGCCCTTCAACTTGAGCCATGTCAATAACACCCTCCTAACGTACTCATCTTCATGTCTTTGCTTGACTTCATGATGTTTTCCATCAAGGCTGAGGTGAAGTGGATTGGTGGAGAGGATAGAGGAGAACATCCAAAGGCAACTGTGTTGAATTATTTAAAGAATAATCCAGAGCACCGTACGACTCCACCTCAACACTCTGAGCATGCTATACACAGAGTTAGAGTGGTAGTTGGAGACATTTAAGATGGGGGCTGCAATGAGTAATTATCCCTCTAGGGGCTCATCTCCTCTGGATTTGTCTTCTCTTCCTGCTTGTCCGTTTTTGCACCCTCTTATCAAGACACACACACATACACACACACACACACACACACAGAGACAGACACACGCACACACACACACAATACTGTATCTTTCACGCACGCACATGTGTGCACGCATGCACACACACACACAAACACATGCTGCTCTATTCTTGCTTTTCTTCTGTTCTCCTCTTTCATTTTCACCTTTCATCTCATTCTGCCTTTCCCTTCTGATATCTCTCTCTGTCGCTACGTGCTTCACACCCACAGACACACTGTATCACATACATATACTCTCTCACACACACACATACAAACAGTACCACCCTACCCTTTCCTCTCTCACTGTGACCCATTTAATACTCCCTTTCTGTCCCTCCCTTTCTCCCTCCCCTGTCCCCTCTCTCTGTCCCCTATTTTGTCCTCCCCCTCAGCGCTGGTGCTTCTGTCTCAGGCCCTTCAGCACATGCTTGTAAACACAGGGCACATAATTACTCTCTCCAAGCCTTCTGTTTCTCAGGTAATTGCTCTAACGATTGCTAAACGTCTTTCTTCTCGTGATGTCCCCACACACCCAGTGTGTCCAAGGTCGCTAAGAGGCTAACGAAGCAGATGGAGGTACGATGAAGAGTACAGGTTTTTACACTCTGCCACAACTCTCTCTCTCTCTTTCTCTCTCTCACTTCCACACATACAGGCAGACACTTACAGCTACTCATAAACACACTCATGCATATACACAGATATGCAAATACACACACACACACACACACACACATACACACACCTCACTGACAGGCACCAATGTACAAAAAGACTTGAATTGAGTTGCAATGCGGGAAATGAGGTGTCTCAGTAGCTGGTGTCTTTCATTACTAACCAACCTGTAGCAGGTGTTTATCACCCAGAGAGGTCACACCTTACAAGGATGCAGGTGTGAGGGCAGGTTAACACAGTTTATCATCCCACTTCCTGAAACACAGCAGGGAATGTAATGGATTGTGTACTAGCAAATCAAACTTACCCATGTGGAAAATCTCAACATCTATGATTATCAGTCCAAATAGAATTATGTAAGGACCCATATAAGTTGTTAAATATCCACCATTTTCATGTAGGTAGACTTTATTTTTTATTTTTCATGTAGGTTGTATTTTCCTTTTACTGTAAGAGACTATGAATGAAATGAATACATTAACTACTAAGTTTGACTGTATTAAAGTCATAACATAGTTATGTAACGCTGACTGGCACTTTTATACTCATATTGAAATGAAACAAATAATTTAAAAAATACCTTTAAATTGGCAAGCTGATATACAGGACTGTTTTCCCAGGCCTTGTTTTCAAGTAATTATCTGATGTCGGAACACATTTGCTATTCTGTTCTGGGGATGTTCAGTAACAGTGAGAATTTCGACCAAGAAAAAGGCTGCAGTGGTTGATGTGTTATCTGGTGGCAACAGTACGCACCCTCACCTCTCATCTGTCTCTACACACTGTCTTTAAGACACACACACACACACACACACATACACACACTGGTGGCACCTGCAAACATCCTCACCCCATTGCCCCCTCCAGCCACTTTTTCTCCTCTCTCTGTAAGCCCTGGGAGGCCAGGACAGCTGAAGTGGCAGCAGCAGCAGCAGCAGCAGCAAACGCTCCTCCTCTTCCCCTCTCTGCCTCCAGAGCCCATGGCTGTCAGGGACCTGCTCCATAATTTCCTTTAGCGTTTGTTTGGCTGTGCCCGGCCCTTCTGCGTCCCTGGTGGCCCTGCCCATCGGACGTGAGTGGACTGGACTGAGTAGCACCGGCTAGCACCAGCTTCAACAGGAGCAGTAACAGTCAGTATATTTGCAGTCCCAGCAGTGCTAGTGGCAGCTGCAGAGTTAGTGATGGCTGGAGAGTTAGCAGTGACTGCAGAGTTAGTGATGGCTGGAGAGTTAGCAGTGGCTGCAGAGTTAGTGATGGCTGGAGAGTTAGCGGTGGCTGCAGCGTTAGCGATGGCTGGAGACTTAGCTGGCCAGCAGCAGCAGAAGCAATAGCAGCACTGAGGTCTCCAGTGGGTCTCCGGGGTGTCAGTGGTGATAAACGGCCGTGATTTTGGTGCAGCCGGTGGCCAGCTGACAGGACCACGGGGGTTGGGGAGTGTGGGGGTGGGGGGGGGGGTATGGGCTGGTGGATGGTTTGGGAGGGGTTGGGAGGGTTGGTCCGCATTGGCTCAGAAGCAGCAGCAGCCTATCTACCCACCCTCACCCCCCTCCAACACACACACACACACACACCACCCCACACCGCATCCTCAGTGGCAGGAGTGTCCATTGCGGAAGGGCTGCCGCTCCCCCTCTGGCTCCTCCTTGCCCTCCTAGCTCCTCGTCCTCTTGATGAATTTGAAATTGATAAGGGCTCATTGCTATGCACAGGTTGGCCCACAGAAGCCACCGACTGACCAGCTCGCCAGCCCCTGACGCGTCTGTTTATGGGAAATGAATTTAGGAAGAGGGGCACAAGGCCCAGTGGTCGCGGCCCTACACCCAATTAGCATATTAATGGATAAGGTGCTGTGGCTGTGCTGTCTGAGGGCATGGGAGGTGACTTTAATTACCTTTGCTCTGCAGGGGGAGTGTGTCAGCCTGAGAGGGCAGGGCACTGAGTTATGTTTAGAGGAAATAAAATAAAACTTCATCTCCCAGGTCACCCCTGCAATGGTAGATGCATCAAATACAGTAGCTTGAGGCCTCTCTCCTTGGCCTATGCACAGAGGATATGGACACAGAGCTTTCTGCCTTTGTGTCGGTCACCGCTTGGTGTGAGCTAACCATAGATGTGCAAACACATCAATGGTGCCTGGGTATGGGAAGAGTAGGGTGACCAGATGATCACGATTTCCTGGGGCAGTCCCCGATTTTGGTGATCTGTCCCTGGTGAAATTCAAGAAAAACCCACTTTTTTTTTTTTTTTTTTTGAAGCTAAAATATTACTTAATTTAATTGACTGAATATTGAATATTGACTGTAGAACTACAATATTAACTACAATAGCCCAGAGGAGGACCCTGAGCAGGCTACACTCTATACTGGACAATGACTGTCATCCCCTACACAACATCTTCATAAATCAGAGGAGTTTGATCAGCAACAGACTCCGGTCCCTCTCCTGCAGGACAGACAGGCTGCGAAGGTCCTTTGTCCCCAGGGCCATACAGCTGTATAACAGCACGCAGAAGGAGCCAAGCATAATAGACTGGACTGTGTGAGCCCACACACACACCCACACTCTTATGCTGTTCCTGGTGGTGACTATACTACTATTGACAACAATATATACTGCACTACCCTGATAACTACTGCACTAAATGACTCTTTTACAACTTTGGACAATCTTACTGGGTCATTGTAATCTATCCACCTGGATACCGCAAGTCACCTTATCACAACACTTCTCTACCTCGTGGATTTCTTATTTCTTATTTCATTACCTTTTTTTTTTTTTTTTTTTTTTCCCGTTCAGTGAATGTTGTATGAATGCAGATGTGTGCAATATGGTTGATCTGTTTTTGCATTGTGTGTTATGTGTATTATGTGTATGCTGCTGGACACCTTAATTTCCTTTGGGATCAATAAAGTAACTCTACTAGAAACAGGAGTGTCCCCGGAGGAAAGGAAGGAAAATCAGGGAAATGTCCCCGATTCATCTGAGAATTCTGGTCACCTTAGGGAAGAAGGGCGTTCATATTCAGTGGTAATTCACTGAAATTGTATTATTTTAAAACTATCACTGATTGGCTTAACACGTATCAGTTTTTATTTGACATTTCACATCTCATATTATGTTATTAATTACAGTTATATCTTCCCATACCCGCAAACTCAGTGTTTGTGTTTGATTACGCGTGACTCCCATCTACAGTAGACTCAAATCAGGCAGTGATGACACCTCTTTTTTACTCCATGTCTGAGGGTGATTTAGTATCAGTGCTCCCTTGTCTGGAATCTCATGTGTATGAATGGGAGGTGGAGTCTGCATAAACATGTTGGTCCATGCTTGACTGCTTTTTGGACATGGAAGATGCGTATTTGAAAGCCTGGGCAAAGTCATTACTGTGAAGGTATTTTAAGTGATTCCATACTCAGTTGGGGAGGGAGGGGGGCAGGGGGTGTCTGAATTAAACATTAGTTATTTGTGTTCAAAAGAGAAATGTGCATTCACTGACCTGAAACATCAACCTCACACAGGGACAGTGTGCAGTAGCGTTAGAGTGCAAGTATAAGAATGTGCATAAATGTGTGTGTGTGTGTGTGTGTGTGTGTGTGTGTGTGTGTGTGTGTGTGTGTTACTGTAATAAGGGTGACTGTTGAGTGTTCTCAGGTTTGTCTTGCAGGAGCGTGTGGCTGTGTATGTGGGCATGAGTGTGTATGCGTGCGCATACTGTATGTTGTCGTCTGTAGAGGGAGTGTGTGGTTGTGTATTTCTGAGCTCCTGCTTGCATAAGTCAGGCATGAGGCTCCTCAGAGGTTTAGCCCTTTGGTCCCACTGCAATTAGTTCTGTTTTTCTTTCTGTCCTTCTCTCTCTCTCTCTTCTTCTCTGCTCTGCTCTCTCTCTACATTTCCATCTCTCCTCCCCCTTATCCATTCATTTCCCTTCATATTTTTGCTCTCATACATCCCTCCTAAACACACACACACACACACACACACACACACTCACACTCCTCTTTTTCTATTCCCTTTCTCTCTTATCCCTTCACATGCTCCCTTTTTCTGCTTTTTCTGCCACCCCTTCAGCCCTTTGCCCCCGCCTCCCTCCCTCTTCTAGTCTTTTTGAATCAAACCCTCTCTTGTAGTATTGCCTACAACTCAGCAGCCTACAGCTGTCAGATCCAGCTAGTCAGCTTTGTTTTCCTGTGGTCTGCAGGGAAGTTTTGTATTAGTTGTGGAAGTAGAGAAGTTGGCCTAAGAAAGAGAGAGAGAGAGAGAGAAAGAGAGAGAGAGAAGCGCAAGAGAGAGAGAGAAAGAGAGATTCTCTGTGTGGGTCCACACAACCAAATAGCAAATGGACCAATCTTAGCCAGACGTGACTCAACATGGCTGAGTTAGGAACACGATAGCTGAAGTGAGCGTTGGAGCTCTTGGAATCTATAGCCGTTGTTCTTTCTCCCACGTTTTAACGTTAGCTCTCTGCAGCCCCCTCATTCGTTACCAACAAGATACCAAGCTCAACAGTTTGTGCAGGTCAGCAAGGCGCCTCCTCTGCCACCCACATCCACCCGCTCACTCCTACGCCCCGTTTACTCACGCAGATGGAACCTTCCAGAAATGCCGTGTTTGTAGGCAGCATGATCTTCAGACTGTGAAGCTCATGCAGCTGCTGAAATGGAGGGATGGGAGAGTATAGAAGGAGATGAAAAGAGTGAAGGAGAAATATGGATGGATGACAGGAGATTAGAGCATGGGAGAAAAGCTATGAAGAAGCTGGGAGAGGAGAAGAGTAGAGAGACTGGAGAAAGCAAAGGATGCTTGAGAAGAGATGAAAGGAAAGGAGAAAAGGAAGAGGAGAAAGGAACAGGGGGGAATAGGGTATAGCAGAGAAGATGAAGGATGGAATGAAAAAAAGGTGAGGAGAGGTAGAAGACATGGGAGAGAAAAGAGGAGAGACAAAAGAGAAACTGGAAGCTGAGGGAAGATACAAGACACAAGTGAGAGGAAAAGACAAGGCAGGAACTCAGAGGTAGAATATGAGATGAGGGAAGAAGAGAGAGAGAGGAGACGAGTGGCTAAAACTCTGTTTACAGGATCTGCATCCCAGCAGAAAACAGCTGCTGCTGATAAAGGGCTAGATTTCTCAGAGTGGAAAGTCTTCGGGGCCGCTGTCTCTCGACCGAAGGGGTGGGGGTGTGGGGGGGTGCGTTGGGTTGTGCGGCTGTGAAGGAGTGCGTCGCTTGTGGAGCCGCTGTCTCCGTGCCGTCTCTATCGCATCAGACTTCAGAGCACGGCTGAGATAAGACACATTTCTTTCACAGCTGCTTCTCCTCCCCCGCTTCTTCGTTTTCTTCCTCCTCCTCCTCCTCCTCCTCTTCCTCTTCCTCTACTGAGCATAAATGCACTAGGGTCTCCTGCTGCTGAAGGTCACGTGCTGTCCTGTCTTGTCCAATCTGGTTCATTGTGTCTTTTTGCTGCTTACCAAAAGTGCCATTCTTGTATTGAACTTGTGTGGTGTACCATCTGTTATCCCCTGAGTCTGGATCTCTGGGGATGTAGCCCTAGTCCTCAAGGCTCGTGGCCCACAAAGGAGCCCTCTGGGAATGGTGGGGAGTAGGGCAACAGTCTGGGGAAGCCAGTGTTGATTTCAGTTTTCCAAAGTGAGTCCTTTGAGCAACCATTGTGGGCTTTAGGCAACTGTAGTAGAATGTGAATGCATTTGATGTATTTAAATGTAAATATATTCTGGGGTGGGGTAGCCTCAAGGGTGCAGGCAATTTGGAACAGGCTACAAATACACTCATGTGGCAACTCATTGTTTTGGATCTTCCTCAGCACAGATTAGGATTTCTTGCCCAGTGGGCTGCCCAGTCTACTCAGGCCTCACGTGTCTTTCTCTTGTCACGCACTGCGGACGGCCACTTCTCCATGCTCCTCTTCTTTCTCATGGAACTCTCGTATGTTGCGAGCTCTCTGTTATCTGAAGTTAATGCCCCGATGAACTTCCGCTGCTGACCAGCTTGTTAATTACTGGGCCGTCGTGGGATATGTGGGTTTTCGCCGTGGCCCTGAGGGTTTATGGCCCGGACGAAAAGCACACGTGTCACAGCATTGGGGTTATAAAAGCAAATGACCCGTGGCTCTGGACCAAAGGGGAGCGTCTGCTTTACTGTCCTTCACAAATCAGAGGCTAATGAGATTAGGCCGGTGAGCGGCGGATCAATGGGAGTTAAGAAACACAATTAAGGAGCCAATTACTGTGCAGCGCCTCCGTCGAGATGAAGGAATAAAACTTCTCCCTCTTTCCTGCTCATCCCCCCCTTCCCCACCCTCCGCCTGTCATCTCTGTCCCTCCGCACACCTTTATCTTAGCCTGTCTG
This sequence comes from Tenualosa ilisha, assembly GCA_015244755.2. Classification (NCBI taxonomy): domain Eukaryota; kingdom Metazoa; phylum Chordata; class Actinopteri; order Clupeiformes; family Clupeidae; genus Tenualosa; species Tenualosa ilisha. The sequence continues at coordinate 7,336,064 of PYXC01000584.1, forward strand.
GGGAGGAAAAAGGAAAAGAGGAGAGAGAGAGAGAGAGAGAGAAGAAGAGAGGAAAGAAATCGCTCCCTGAAGGCAAGCAGCGGGGAGATATCTGCGTTCGGAGCACAGTGTGACTAGGAAAAAAAAAAAAAAAAAAAAAAGTGAAAGTTGTTTTCCTAATAAACTCCCTGAAAGCCCCAAACAGCAGATGTCCAAGAGCCAGTGCATTAAGGGGAATGAAACAGGTGCGCTGCTGGGGGAGAATTTGGCGTGGGGTAGGCGCTGGGCTGGGGGGAGCGGGCGAGCAGATGAGAGGATATGATAAGAGGGTGAAAGATTGCAGAGAGAAGATAAGACGGAAGAGAGCGGGAGTCTCTGAGTGCAGGCTTTGGAGCAGATTGCCCAAACAGGAGGGTGGCAGAGAGGGGCATTTTACTGTAATAGATGGCGGATAAGAGGAGTGTGGGAGGTCCAGAGGATGTTTTAATTGGCTGCGTATGAGCCAGCTGTCAGGCCCGGTGATGGGGCCGTAAGTTTTAATTAAACAGGCAATGCATGCTGGGACAGGAGCAGACAGCGGTGAGGAGGGGAAGGGAAGGGAAGGGAAGAGATGGCATCAGCCGTCTTTGTTTGTTTAGCATATCGGTTTTTATTTATTTATTTGCGTTGTTTGTTTATTTGTTTTGAAAACGTGGATGGAGGTTTGATCTCTCCCGACGTCTCGGTGATTAATCTGGTCGTGTGGAAGCAGCTGGGTGTGGCAGCGGAAAGTTGCAAAGGATGACTGCTTCACTACACAGCACACCCCCCCAGCCCCCCCTTCACCACACACACACACACACACACACACACACACACGCATACGCACACATCAACTCCAACCATTCCTCATCTCACTAGAGCTGTGCCCCCATCACCCCTGCAACTCAATCAGCATGAGTGCACCTCTGTTTGAATGAGGCAGCAGGCAGAGGGAGGGAGACGCCTGGCCTGACTGAATGGATGTGAAAGGAAACGGAGGAGGAACAAGTGAGGGAGAGAGAGGGAGGAGTGAACGAATGTGAATGAGTTTGGTGGTGTGATGATGTGAAAGAATAAACATCAGGGAAAGAAGTTAAAGTGAGCTGAAGTAAAATGAGTGAGTGAGTGAGTGGGTTTATGTTTGATTCACATGAAAACTACTTATGATGTTTTACATGTTTTTACACTATATGCTGTTTCTGTGTGAATGACCATACCAATAAAGTTTGTTAAATTGAACTGAATTGAGTGAGTGAGTTGGGTGAGTTCTATCATTCCCCCAGTGATTTGCCATGGTGTGAGGGGGGGGGGGGGGTGAGAAGGGAAGTGAAAGAGAAAATGTTTGTGAGTTTCAGGCTCAGGATAGCAGTAGGATGAAGGAGTAGAAGGAGAGAAGAGAGGAGAGTGACAGAGAAGTGAGAGAGGGATTAAGTTCTGCGGGTAGTGAAAGAGAGAGACAAAATGAATCCATGAAAGAAATTAAAAAAGAGGGTGATAAAGAGAGGAAGGAGTGGGAGAGAGTGGTGGTGAGTGAAAAGGGGACATGTGTGAAAGATAGTAAGGGACTGTTGGAGTTGGTGAAAGAGAGAATTTAGCAGAGGGAGAGGAATGGAAGTGAGTGAAAAAGAAGGAAAGAGAGTAGAAGAGAGGTGGCTTTCTGTCTGCCCCTCTCTCACCTCCGCTCTGTGGTGGCTGTTGAGCATGAGAAGCACAGCTGATTGACGGAGCTGTGCCAAAGCATGACTTTGCATCAGGAGATAAGTGTTTTGATTGGTAACGCATAGGGTCTGAGAGCAGGGGGATAAGCAGAGTCTTATCAGAACTGCCATCCATGGAGCAATCCTGCTCGGTGGCAGCGTGACACGCATGTGCTATCAGCGTTTGTCAGACGTGCTGAGGAGTTAGTGAGCTGTGTGCTTGTGTGGTGTGCATATGTTTGTGTTTGTGTTTGTGTGTGTGTGTGTGTACATATGTGTGTGTGTGTGTGTGTGCGTGCGTGTGTGTCTAAATGCATTCTGCAATATTGCTTCTTTTCGGAAATATCTCTATACATGTTCTGCTCCCTGCAATCTCCATCCGATTTCTTGCAGAATTATTTCCTCCATCAAACTCGTCAGGTTATCACGCTCGATGCGATAAACTAATGAAACTTTTTTCCAATCCATGTTTTGGGGCACAAAAGCATGTAATATAACAGCGAATTCCAATCAAGTAAGGCAGTGCAGGAAAAAAAGCACTGAATTAGTGGATTACACCTAGTGCAAGTGTGAAAGTCTTGTTTTACTGTAGTGCATATGGAGAATGGAGGAAGGAGGCTGTGTAAAGTAAAAGGAATCAGCTACTAAAGTTCTACTTCTATCAAGACTTGGATGAGTTGTTGTTTGATGTTAATTTTTTCTCTCCATCATTTTTCATTCATTAGGTTTAATCACAGTTAGTGATTTGCATCATACTGTGATACAATCTTCAGGTAATGGGATTCTAGTGTAGGGAAACATTAGTGTCAGTCTCACGTCGAGTGACTGACGGAGCTGCGCTTTCTTCTTCACACGGCGTTCAAGATGGAATGCCCTTGGGGGCGCAAGAAATTTGATTTAGAAATTCATCTCTCTAAGAGCGAGCTTTCCAACTCATTACTAAGCACAGGATGCATTTAAGGAGACTAAAGCAACGCACGCATTAACAAGACTCAAGAAATTTTACTTTAGTTAAATCCTGCATTATGATTCTAAGACAATCATGCCAATCCTGTAGCATGGGCTGTAATAAGCTGTAATGCCTAGTGTCTAGTGATGTGTGACAATATGATATTATGTTATGGTGATTACTCGTACTGCTGAAATATCAGTGTCAAATCATCAGACATCAAATGCCTTGATGACTAATGCCTCCATCTGTCACAATGGTTTTATGATGTTCTATCAGTCTTGAAAAACCCAGTATTTTATTACCCAGTATTACTGTTGTGCATATCCATACTATGCATTGTCCATGCTATGACATTGTTTGCAACAAATACGTGACGGTTATTTTCATACATGACAACCTTTTTGAAATAAATCTTTTTTTTTTTTTTGTCTTGCCATAAAACAAGCAAGCAGGCTGTTTATTTTTGTTTCTAATAAGGTTTCAGCTGTTTGTGGCCGAGCATGCAGCCCGCGTTGCCTGCTGAGCCGATGTGCTGCAGAAATGGAAACAGATTGCTGCTCGGTAAAACGCAAACAACAACAACAGCCGCAGCAGGCGCCAAGCAAATGCCTGGGGCATCGCTTCTCTATGAGAATGCTAATGCCCATAGTAGATCCTTCCCTCTGTCCATTTTTCCGCACGTGTTTCATCACTCTCTCTCCTCCCACCCCTCCTTTCACCCTACCCCTCCAGCAATTCATCCATCCTTCTGTTTTTACCCCTACACCATCATCAAGTCACCTTCCTCCTCCTCCTCCTCCTCCTCCAACTTCTCCTCGCCTGACAGTTCACCTTCAAAAGCCCTGGCGTCTGACTGGGCTCAGGTTCAGGTGGGTGTCAGGATGCCGACCCCTGGGTGCCAGGAACTGCTGAATAAGGGTGCAAGTCATCTTCCTCTATACCAATGGTGACAAAATCGGTTTGAAAAAACAAACCATATGGAGGCAGTAGCCACAGAAGAAAGATGTACTACTGGCTCTGACGATGAGCAACAGTGAGAAATAGTGAGCCGTTTTGAGAACAGACAGACAGAGGCTATAAAGACAGACAATGTGTTGACAATGTTAAAGTTTGATATTTATTTTTTTTTCTTTTCCACAGATAAAAAGAACTTACTCATGCTTACTCATCACAAAAAAATGAAAAGCTCAGTCCGTTTTCTCTTCTCTGACCAAGCTGTTTAGAGCCGTGTTGTTTTTCTTTGCCATCCTGCCCCAGTCCTTCGATGTGAATAACAGCACTCTATGCAGATCGAAATGCTTAAAAAAGTCCAAAGCTTCTTGTACAGTATGTTTGGGCCCTGCAGCCAAGTGTGTATTAATGGGAATGTTCACATGAATCTGTTTGAGTGGAACTGTGTGCGTTTGTGTTTGTGTGCTACATCTTTGTGGGTGTGTTTGTGTGTCTATGTGTGTGTTGGCATGTGTGTATGTAAGAGTGTTTGTGTGTGTGTGTGTGTTGGGTGTCTGCATATGTGTGTTGTGAGTATGTGCGTTGCGTGCGCTCAGTCGCTTGAGCGATGTCTTGACGTCATCAGTCGTCGGACGTCTTGATGACCTGGAACAGCGTGACGTTGTACATAACCTGATGTCCATTGTTCCAGGTGTAGAGCACCCGCTCGCGGGGATTGTAGTCCATCATGGAGATGTGCGAGTACTGGTTGTGGAAGGGAATGTCCGTGTACTCGTACGTGGACGTGTTGGTGTAGTAGGCAAAGTAGATCTTGGCGCCGGCCAGGTGCGAGTTGGTGACGTAGAGCGTGCCGCAGATCATGAAGGCCTCGCCGGCGCTGCGCTTGGGGAAGCCCGTGTCCCAGGTCTGAAGCACCTCCAGGCTCTGTGGGTCCAGGCGGCTGATGACGATGTTGCCCGCGTTGGGGATGGTCGTGTAGACGGCCCACAGGCCGTTCTCGTCAGCCATCAGGTCAATGTCGGACGAGCCCCCCCACGAGTAGGGGAAGGTGTTGTTGTACCCGGCGCCACTAAGGCTACGCTGCACGAGGACGCTGCGCGAGCGGAAGTGGTACTTGATGATGATGTTGCTCTGGTACTTGTTGTAGTAGAGCGAGCCGTTGTAGACCACGTGGCCCGTGCCCGCCCACGGGTGAGGAAGCAGGTGCTGCACGAAGTTCAGGCCGATCTTGAAGTCGGACATGGTGCGGAACTCGAGCACGCGCCGTCCCTTGAAGTAGCCGTCCATCGACCACACCTGGAGGATGGGGAAGGAGGGAGGGAGGGGGGAGAGAAAGAGAGAGGGATGAAGGGAGACAGAGGGGAGAGAGAAAAAGAGAGATGGAGGGAGAGAGGGAGGAGAGAAAGAGAGAGGGAGAGGGAGGGGGGGGGGGGAGAGAGGGTGAAAAGGAGAGAGATGTCAGTTTCGCCGGCACATATTTCATTTACTCATTGAGTTCTGGGGAAAATCAACACTTGTGCAAAATTCATGCAGATCATATATAAGAGAGCGAGACTAAGGGTAGAGCTCTAGAGAGGTCTTTGAGTATGAAGAGAGCGAGACTGAGGGTAGAGCTCCAGAGAGGTCTTTGAGTATGAAGAGAGGGTGAGAGTAAAAGAGTCGACGCGAGAGCGAGAGCACCAAGAAATGTCAAGCCGCGAGGCGACAGCGCGCGAGTGACAGAAGGTTTTTTCTTCCCACGTCACCTGTGGCGTAAGTGCAGAAAGAGAAAAAGAGAGAAAAAGATAGAGAGAAAGAGAGAGAGAGAGAGAGAGTCTGAGTCTCCAGTTACTCACTCGGCACAGCATGTCAGCACCAACCATATACTTGCTTGTGTGTACATAAATGCATTTGAACGTGTGTGTGTGTGTGTGTGTGTGTGTGTGTGGTGTGTGTGGATGTGTCTGTGTGTGTGTGTTTGCTTGCATTTGTGTGTATGTGTGCGTGTGGTGCTGGATGGTGCATGTATGGATTTCTGTTTGTTTTTATATACTAGCTGCCATACATATGTTTGTGTGTGCATATGTGTGTGTGTGTATTTGTGTTAGCACAGACATCGATCTCCTCTCTGCATGGAGGTGAAGACGTTAGCCGCTGCTGGATGGGGAAGGGAGGGTGTTTGTGCATGGGGGGGGGGGGCTCCTCTGTGTGAGTGTGTGCTCTCCCTGCCCTTTTCAGCTCCCATCTACAGAAAATCAATCCGGTTAGCAGCTCTCTTTCCCTCCCTCTTCCTCTCTGCCCATGCTCTCTTTTTCTCTCTCTCTTCAATTCTCCCACTTCTCTCTATTTCTCCTTGCTCCCTTCAGTCTTTACTTCTCTCTCTCTTTCTTTCTCTCTCTCTCCATCTCCCTCATTCCCTCTGCCTCCAGTAGTGTCTGCTTGAGTGTGTGCAGCTATTGACAGCGCTGCCCCTCCTACGCCCTCCATCTCCATCAAGCCATAACTTCTACTATTAATTGATTTAATAAGCCACGGTTAGTGCTGCTCGGCCTCCTCGTGGAGGATGCTGCCCTGCCTCTGGATGGATGCATCCCTCTCCACCCTCCATCCTCTTTTCTCTCTCTCTCTCTCTCTCCTTTTTCGTATGCAATCTTTGCCCCTTTGCCTTTTCACATGAAAGTCAATTTATTGGCAGGACAAATAGGCACTTGTGTTGCCAAAGCTGTGTTTACATAAACAAATCAGAACATATGGATACAGGATGTGAACATATCGACCAATCCAAGACATTCAGAACACATACACAGAATTTGTACATAAACCATATATAGGTATGCCATACTCACCCCTGTCCTTAC
>PYXC01000584.1:7347500-7447500 GCA_015244755.2 Tenualosa ilisha
TCACACTCACACACACATCCAGGTGCTCAGTGGAACTATAGCTCCTCTGAACTGACTGAGGCCATAACCCTTTCAAACACTTCTCTTCTCAACAGAAGAATGAAGAAAAAAAGTCTTGAAAAAGAGAAGAAAAAAAACATCTTTTCTTCCCCGTCATGAAATCTTCCATCGCTATCAGTTTGTCTCGTCAACTCTCTCCTCTTTCTCTCTTCATGGCAGCTGGCACAGGCGGAGCTGGCTGTGCCCGTCTCAGGAAGAGCTCGCGTGACGAAACTCCACAGGCGCGTCTGACACCCGTCAGCATCGCCACGGAGCGTGAGCGTGGCGAGAGAGTGAGAGACGGATCCCCTCTGCTCGGCGGGAGCCATCCATTAAGCGACAGGCAGCCAGTGGGCGGCTCTGCTCATCTGCGGCAGAGGTGTACCAATAAAGTGTGCCGGCGGCTGCAGGTGTATCCATAAAGTATGCGCTCGCCGCAGCTGGGCGGGGTCCCCCTTTCGTTCCTTTTTCCTGTGTGAAGGTTTTATCGTAAATCTGGTGATGGAGCGCCTCTCGGGCCAGTGGCGCCACGCCATAAATCTCATCCCGTCCCCGTTTTTTCGCGCGGTGAAAATTTGGTCTCGTTAATCTCGTCGCCCCTGCCACCGGCGACTTTGAGGCCTGTGCATTCATCAACACAGCTGCTGAAATAAAGCCTGCTGCTTCAGGCCCCACTGGCATAAGTAGCTGCGCACATCAAAAACCGTTGCAGAGACTCAGTGGTACTGGGTAGAAAACAAGCGCAAAGCTTTTCAAAAGTGTTTATTTGTAGAAATTAATAACGGAGGACAAATTCTCACTCCATTCAAAGTTAACTCGCTTAATTCATATTAAATCCTGTTGTTTGAATAATGCTCACATATCCGATTTCCAGGATTCTCACTCCATTTCTGAGTCAAATGGTGCAATTCAAACAAATGCTGTTTGGATAATACCCACACATCCTAGGCGCATTTAGCCCATGTGGACTTTAATTCAATAGGAAATACCCCTGGACATCCCCTTTGAATAAATCAATGCAGAGAGAGTATACAACATTCCCGCTGACACTAAGCACAGTCGTATGCAGATGAAAGACTGCTGATGTATTTACCACTAGCTTTGATGTGAAGCAGAGCATAAATGTTAATGTTGGTGGCTGTTAGCTGTGGAGCAGAAAAAATCTCAGACACACACACACACACACGCATATGTACACACAGACTTGCGCACACGCACACACTCACACACACACACACACACACTCACTCACACTCACACATTCGCTCTGGGAGTCACCAATAGACAGAAAGTGCAAAAATGTAACTCTTGCTCCAGGTCTTTGAGCTAAATAATTCACGTGTTTCTGAATGATCTTCCCAACATGACTCCATGAAGTCTAAATGTTTGTGCTCTGCGTCTTGCCAGTGCTTACACCTGTGTGTGTTTATGTTAGGGACAGCCAAGCGGAAGAACACATTTGTGAAACTGGGTGTAAGAAAGAAAGTGGCGTATTTTGTGCAGTCCCTCTGCCACACGAGCCACACAAAAAAAGTGTGTGTGTGTGTCCTGCTCAGTTTTCACTGGGCAGAGTCAAACAACAGCTCCACCTCACTACTGCTGTAACAGGGAGTAGAAAAGAGAGGAATAGAGAGAAAGAGAGAGAGAGAGAGGGAGAGAGAGAGAAAGCTTGCCAACAAAGCTTGTCGTCAAGCTTACCTGAAAGCTCTTAGGATTGAGGGTGCGAGGGTTGTCCGAGGCCGTCTTCAGTTTGTTGTCCACTGTCTTCATTAGGTTCTCGGTGTCTCGGACGTACTGCAGATCTCTGTACGTCCTGAGGTCAAGCACCTCCATGGACTGGGTGATGTTCTGGACCTGTGAGGACAGACGGCATTTGAAACCAAACCGCAAACGTTCTTAGAGAGTAATGCTTTCAGCCTGAGGGGATTTCTAGCACAAATCCAACATGACAACACAGGATGTACCATGCATAAAACCTGCAGCTGCGAGTGTTGTGGTTTGAATTGAAGTGCTGGGTTTAGTTCCAGTTAAATCCAGTGAATCCTTTTCTGCTGTGAACAATCTTACATTAAGGAGACAAATTCACACAAGCTTAAGAAAGCTCTTCAAAGTTTTACTTTACCTTGCCTATCTTGAAGTTGGGTAATAAAACTCTTCCACAATCTGGGAAAGATATTGCTCTCAGGCTCCCAGGCCTTTTGGCTGGAGTAAGTGGAGGCTTTTGAGCCCAACTCGGGAGAACTTGCACTCGTTGGAAGCCTGCTCCAGACACGAGCCATTTCGTTTCGACTGGGCCGAATCCTGGCCGACACAGCCGATGATCACCCACAACCCTCACACTGCAACACAGCCTCATCTGTTTACACCCACACTCCGGCTGTTGGCCGCGCTCGCCACACACGCACGCACTCACACACACACTCTCACTACACTCACTCATCACTACGCGTTCGGAACAGATGCGTGCTGTCACGTTGCTCATTCTGCCACACTCCTAACTGGATGCTTTAACAAGCAGAATCCACCCCACCCCTCCACCCCTCCCTTCATTTTGTAATGCGGTCAGAACAGTTTTGTCACCCAAATCCTCCTCTTGTGAATTCTCGCTCGTTCGCTCGTCTCCTTATAAAGGCTAAAGGTCTGGGACACCAAACTAGCTTCAATGCTCCTCCTCCCATAGCCAAAGCAAGCGAAGCGCTAAAGGTTGTTAACATGGTGGCTGTGTGTGTGTGTGTGTGTGTGTGTGTGTGTTTGTGTTTGTTGTGTTGTGTCGTGTCGGGCAATAAGCCTGGGAGGATCATGTCGGTGGCTGGGGCTCAGCTCAGTAAAGCTCATCTCAGGCAGAACGGGGCTGGAGGTGGTGTTATTTCAGAGTCAAAGGGGGTGGTAGTGGGATAGTGGAGTGTGTGTGTGTGTGTGTGTGTGTGTGTGAGTGTGTGTTGGGGGGGGTTGTGCTGCTATTTTCTGCGCACACCTCCCCAACCATCATGAAGTGAGAGTGTGACAGAGAGAAAGTGGGAGAGAAAGAGAGAGAGAGAAAGAAAAAAGAAGTAGAGAGTGACCCCAGGTGTCCTCATTAGTCTGTGGTTTATTAGACAAGAGCGGTGGTGCCTCACAGCTGGTGATGAGCATGAACACACATAACAGTACAAACACACACACACGCACACACACACACACACTTGCACACATTCTCACTCTCTCTCTCTCACCCGCACACACACACACACATACACACACACTCTCACTATCTCTCACTCGCATACGCACACACACACACACACACACACACAGACACACACACAAACTGTGAAAGAGCACAGAAAGAGTGTCAGAGACTATGTTAAGTGTGCGTGTGTGCACGGTCAGGTGTGGCAAATGTGGCTTGTGTGTGTGAGAGCGAGCGAGTGTGAGATCCTGAAATAACATTGTGAGCTTGAGTTGTGTGTCTATGAGGAGGTGCCTTGTCACTGTGTCATTCGGTGTGTATGTGCATGAGACTGAAATAACTTTTTAGGCCTGTGTGTATGTGCGTGTGTGTGTAGGTGTAGGTGTGTGTGTGTGTAGGTGTGTGTGTGAACAGGGGTGGAGGTGGTGGTGGGGGGGGGTAAGCCTGTAAGATACATGGATGGGTTTGAGTGTATGAATGTGGTTGTATGTGTGGCAGGCAGGGCAGGGTTGCTTCTCTCTCTCTCTCTCTCTCTCTCTGTGTGTGTGTGTGTGTGTGTGCGTGTTTGTGTGTGCGCGAGGGAGAGAGTATGTGAGTGTCAGTGTGTGTTTGTGTGTGTTTGTATAGTAGGTGTACCCTTATGGTTTTCAGGAGTGAGATTAGAGTGGACAGGTGTGTATAGCTCTGCTGTGAGTGTGAATGAGATCTGTGCATTCAGGTGTTTTCATCGATCTGTTCAGACCACAGCACTCAGTCAGCATCTCAATTTCCCTCTGGCATCTTCCCTCGCAGCCCCTCACATGTCCCCCTCTCCCACACTTCCATCTCATCCACTCTCTATCTGTCTGTTGTGCCCTCTCTCTCTCTCAGCTTTATAAACCCTCTGTCTCTCTCCATGTACCCTTCTCTCTCTATTCTTTTAAATGCTTCCTTCCTATCGATACCTCATGGTTGTTGTACCTCTCTCTGTCTCTCTCTCACTATATATATATATATATATATATACATGTAGAGAGAAAGAGGGTTTATAAAGCTGAGAAAGAGAGAAGGCTTGTGTGTGTGTGTGTGTGTGTGTGTGTGTGTGTGTGTGTGTACATGCTTGCCTTTTCACCTCTTATTTCTCCCCCTCATGAACCCTTTCCTTCCTCATTCATTCATTCATTCATTCATTCATTTCAAATCACTTGCTTACCTCTCTCATCACTTCTGCACCTCTCTCCCACTCTCTCCCTTTCTCTTTTTCATTCTTTCCATCCTCTCTGACATCCCCTCTTTCCTTTTGAGCTCTCGTCCTTTCCACTCGTCCTTTCGTCCTTATCTTCCACAGTCAGTCTCTGTTTCTCCCTCGCCTTTCTTCATTTCTGTTGTCTGGACTCCTCCTTTCTGAAGGTCTGCTTGTCTAACCATGTCCAACACCCCCCCCCCCCAATCCTTCCTGTTTGAAACACCTCCAAAAGTATCACTTTTAGAGGTTACTGCATCCTTTTTATCCCGTGAGAGAGCGTGAGAGTTCATGCATGTAGATGAGACTGTATTTGACATGAAATGCATGAAAGTCGAATGCAGAAAAGAATGTGCTGCACAGAGGGTGGGAAAGATGAGGAGAGAAGACAGGTGAGAGAGGACATGTGAAATGAAAAGTGGAGAGGAGAGGATGAGAGAAGAAGAGAGCAGAGTGAGGGCAGAGGTGAGGTGATGAGATGAGAGGTGAGGAGCAGAGAGAAGCGGAGAGGAGAAAGGGTAGGATTATAAAACACTGAAGGTTAAAGGACAGCAGTGAATAGGAGATTACTGTCATCAGGGCCAAACTCAGGAAAGAAAAAGGGGGAGGAGTGGAAGAGAAGAGAAGAGACAAGAAGAGATGAGAAGAGAAGAGAAGGGAAGAGATGAGATGAGATGAGACTAGACTAGACGAGACGAGACGAGACGAGACGAGAAGAGAAGAGAAAAGAAGAGATGAGAGGAAAGGAGGGGAGAAGCGAGGGGAGGAGAGGAGAGGGGGAGAGATGAGACCCATTCTCCTTTGGGAGCTCTTCCATTCACACTGACGCTCCCTGTTTAAACGCAGATCGATTGAACTGCACTTCAGCAGAGTCAACATTCAGCTTTCCTCTGCCTTTAAATCTGCTTCTCTCACTACCCACTCTTTAGCCTTTTCCTTATGTGTCTGTGTGTGTGTATGTGTGTGTGTGTGTGTGTGTGTGTGTGTGTGTGTGTGTGTGTGTGTGTGTGTGTGCGTGTGTGCATGTGCGTGTGTGTGTGAGAGAAGGCATAAAGATTAACAGGAGATGGCTTGTGCATATTGTATGCCTCAGAAGCCATCCCAAAGCACTGCTGCAGCTGTAGTGTTGTTGTGCCTTTTCTAGAAGGTTCTTATGCATTTTCTATCGGAGTCTGTATTTATACATGTGTCAGTGTGTTGCTAAGTTAGCAGTCTCAGAATACATTTGTGTGTGTATGTGTGTGTGTGTGTGTGTGTGTGTGTGTGTGTGTGTGTGCATGCTTAAGTGCTTTTGGTTTTTTGTTTGCGCATTTTAGCAACAACACTAGATTGCAGCTTTATGTGAGTATATGTAAGATGCTCACATTTTGTAAATATATCAGTGTGTGTGTGTGTGTTGTGTGTGTGTGTGTGTGTACACCCACGTGTGTGTGCAGCAGCAGTTTGTGAGCAGAGCAGGAGTTGGTACGGTGTGCTCCATTTACCAATTTGAGGAATATTTTTAACTTTTCTCCCTATTTTTTGCCAGCCTCTCTGTTTCACAGTTCTTAGCTTAATGGGTGCAATTGGAAAAACACTAGCAGGGTAAGGCTCAGCGAATCCAATTTCATGGCTGTATTTGGGGCATGGTACTCTCTCCAAAAAAGATGTCTGATGCGTATACTTTTACCAAGTTTGTCTGAAACATAATGGAGAACAAACACACAGACCAAGACCCAGACCCAAACACACACACACACACACACACACACACACACACTCTGGCTTGGTCCATTGGTGACTGATGGGGGTGGGAAATAATGTGTATGGGGCCCCATTCATTATGGCCATCACCACGCCTTGGTCTGACACACACGGGGACAGAGATGAATGGACAGATAGAGACACATACAAATAGACAGAGACAGAGACTGTCACACTGAACACAAGAGCAAGGGCATAGAGAGGAGAGAGAGAGAGAGACAGAAGAGAGGAGATAGAGGCTGTGAGACAGACAGACAGACAGACAGACAGACAGACAGAGTCAGGAGGAAACAAAGTTAGGAGGAGCAAAGGAAGAGAGAAAGGGAAAGAGAGGGAGAGTGAGGAAGAATCAGACTGACTGATAACAGCAGAGAGACAGACAGATGGAATGGAAGAAGGTAGTGAGAGATCACAGAGTGAAACACAAAGAGAGGGAGAGTATGAGAGTGGTAGAAAAGATAGGAAAAGACAAAAAGTGAGGAAATGAAGAGAGGCAAACAAGCACAGAGGGAGAGAAACAGAGACGCAGAGAATGAAACAGATCCCCATATGTTCCTGATTCTGGGAGAGGCTGTACTGGGCCAAGGAAGAAAACAGAAGATAGACAGACAAGATAACATACAGAAAGAAAAACAGAGAAAGAGAGCAAAAGGGAGAGAGTGGTAAAGACAACAGAGAGTTATAAAAGCGGAGAGACCGACAGGACGGAGAGAGAGAGATGTATGTTCCCTGTATGTTCCTGAGGCTGGATGCAGTTGCATCGGCTTTTGCTGGATGGAAAGAGGCTGTATGGGGAGATATTTTACTGGCGGAGCAGTGATAATGTCACAGACCGATAATTAGCTGACCTGGGTTCAACTCCCAAACTCCACGTGCCACTTTGATTAAAAGCGTCTTCTAAATACCAGTCCACTTTAACTTTACCGGGCAAGGTTATTACCACCAGCTTTCTCTCACCTTCTCCATGAGCTGACGGAGTTGCCTGCTGCGGGGGTCTCGGCTGCACATGTTCTGGGCCGGCGCCACTACTGTGCACAGGCACTTTCCGTCCGGGTCCTGGTCCGAGCTGTAGATCTGCCAGCCCTCCTCCGGGCTGGGGTACAGGGCCTGAAAGACAGAGAGGGAGAGAGAGAGAGAAGGTGAGAGGGAGAATGGTAAGCCAGGACAGAAACTCAGAGCAAATGAGTGAAGACAACAAGGTGAGCATCCTGAGGCTATAGAATAAGATCTGTAGGAGAGGAATAGCATTGCATTACTACATCATTGTTTTTGCCAATGCCATCAGTCAACAGTCATGCTAATGAAGCTGAGAGAGAGAGAGAAAGAGAGAGAGCAAGGGGGAGAGAATGAGAGCAAGGGGGGAGAATGAAAGAGAGAGAGAGAGAGAGAAAGAAAGAAAAGGAGAGAAAAGGAGAGGAAGAGGAACTCCTAATAAACAAAAACAGTGAGGATGAGATGAATGAGTGGGGTGAGGTGCTGTTGAAAGAGATAAAGAGAGCTGAAGGTCTGGGCTGTGGAACAGACTCTGCGCAGAGCTCCGAGGCGCTGGAGGGGGAAGGGAGAGACTAGAATGGAGAACAACTGGGGATGACGTGAGTTAGACGCAAGAGGGAGACGCGAAGACAAAAAAGAATCCGACATTAAAGAAAAAGAAAAAAGGGAAAGGTGATGCCTGATGGTGATAGAGACTGAGAAGAACACAGGAGATTTGAAGAATAAAAGAGTCCTTCGAGAATCAGTCAAGAGAGGATATGAAAGGGATGGAAACAATAATGGATGGGAAAGAGCATGAGACAGATGAGAGAGAGAGAGAGAGAGAGAGTGTTTTCGAAAGTTAAAGAAAGAGGCAGAGAGAGAGACAAGGGGTTTGTGATCATTGCGGACGTGTACAGGAAATGGAGCTGTTTAGAATCGATAAACCAGCTCTACACCAAAGGGCTGGGATGGATGGCTGGTATCCTCATTAATCCAATTACATGCAGTGCTTATAGATACAAACACACGCGCGCGCGCGCACACACACACACACACACATACTCACACACACACATATGTACATACCATACGCATGCACACACACACACACACACATATGCCTTTGCATATACAGATATACACTGACAGGTATGTGTCAGTATGTTCACGCTGTGAACATACCGACACACGCAGATGATATATGCATTCACATATGCACATACACATCTACACGTACAGCATGGTTATGTACACATGCACACATGCATGCACACACACACTCATACATATATATACACACACACACATTTGCACAAAACGCATCTATACATATGCATGATGAAGTGCATTGCGGACAAGCCCAAATAAAACTGCAACAGAGATGAGCCACTGGCTCAATGACACCGAAGATATATTGCGAGCATGCAGAGAAAAGGAGGGAAAATAAAATCTGTCCCTCCTTTCCCTGTGCTGTCTTCTCTCCCCAAGCCAGCCCACTGTCTAATACACCCCCCCCCGCCCCCCCACTGCTCCGCCCTTCTTCCCTGCTACAAGGATCAGATTAAAATGTCTTGGGGGACAGAAAGACGATGTGATTGGAGTGTAAAGCAGCAACCCCCTGTGTGTGCTGGTGTGCTCACTGTCACATTGTGTCACTCTTGCTCTCTTCCCCCACCAGTCCTTCTCTCCCTCCATTTCTCCCCTCCACCTTCTCTCTCTTTCTCTCTCTCTCTCTCTCTCTCTGTCTTTCTCTCTCTCACTTTTGCTTTCTAGCTCTGGATGTTACCTTGTTTCTCTCTTGAGCTCAAGTGAATTACACTGAATTATAATCCATTTTCAGCCACAAACTTCCTCCCCTCAGAGCCTGATCAAGACAAATAGGCATTAGCAGAAATCTATACTGGGGAACCTCAGCACGTATGCCTTTACATTAGATTAGTGAGGAAGGAAGCTTATCCATATATGTCAGGGGCACAGGCATGGGGGAGTTCTGGGTGTAAATGAGAGAGGGGGCACAGAGCTTATCTGAAACAATCTCCATCAGTCCAGCTGCTTGTGAAGCTCAAATTCAAGTCACCAATTCAAGCAGCTGGGCTGAGCTCACTGAGCAGGTTTTCAGCCTAGTTTGGACGCGTGGATAAGTGTGGTTAATCCACTGATCTGTCTGGTCTATAATAATTAGCTTGAAGTAAATGGACCAGGTGACGGACGAAACTGGCTCCGTCACATCTGGCCCTGTGACTGGGAGGCTACATTTGGTGCATAACTGAAGTGCTGCGTTCACGCCGCGTACGCTGCGACAGTTAGCTTCCACAATAATCAATGGAACGGGCTTCACCAGATGCGAGAGCACCGCAGCACGCATTCGCCTAGTCTTTTCAATCTTTTCAATGCACAAATGGAACGCTTCAGATCCAGTCCAGTCAGCGTAGCCCAAGCGTTAGTGTGGTGGTAGAAAATGTTGCAGATGGTTGCCTCCCATTCCCATTCTACCCCACAATACTCAATTCTCTCTCTTTTCTCCTCTCCTCCTCTAGATTGCTAGATTGCTCCTACTCTCCTCTTTCTCTCTGTCCTCCTGTCTGTGTCATGTTCTGTCTATTCTTTTTGTAGCACATCTCTACTTTCTTCTTCTTCTTGTTTGTCTATTCTCGCAACTTTTTTAAAATGCATTTGTCATCCTTTGTCAATGCCCTTGTCTTCTTTTCTTTATCTCTTCTCCCCTCCCTATCTCTTATTCTCTTTCTCTCTCATTTCTTTCTCTCCTCTTCCATCCCTCTCCTCTTTTCCATTTGTCTTTTTATGCTTCCATCTTTCTCAGCATTCCACACTTTTCTCTTCTCCTCTACCTCTTACTCTATTTCCCTCTCCGTTTGCACACCTCTCCACGTCATTCCTCTCATCTCCTCTTTCCTCCTCCTCTCATCCTCTCTCTCTCCTCCTCTCCTGGTTTGTCTCTGCCTCAGCTCATCTGGGTGCAGCGTTGGGTCTGGGTGGCATCAGGTGGTGGTGGTGAGTCTGAAGTCAGTGGCACCCCATTCTCTCCTTTTGTGCTTGAGATGCTTCACTCCCAGATCTTCCAGACCACCAGAGCTCCTTTAATCTTGAGATGCTCAGACTTGAAACCGACACTGTTGAGTTGTCTGCTGTGCTCCCTTATTCTATAAGAGCAGCTGCACAGAACAAAGAGAAACCACTCATATTCAGTGGGCACTGTAAGCCTTGTCATTTCTCAGACACAGTGGAGAGGCTGTGTGTGTGTGTGAGTGAGTGAGAGAGAGAGAGAGAGAGAGTGAGAGAGCGAAAACCTGCCTGCTGGGTTCAGGCTGTGCCTAAGGGTTCATTTTACTTCTCCCCCACTGTTACCCACCTCAGTGGTCTATATCCAGAGACACACAGCCAGTCTGTCTGAAAACAGGCCATTTTCCCCTCTCTCAGTTCAGGCCTAACGCCCAAACAATGTACCCCCTGGGGCTATACACTTTCATTTCTCCCAGTCTGAACCAGCTCTCTCTCTCTTTCTCTCTCTCTCTCTTTCTCTCCATCCTCTCTATTCTTATCTGAGCCCCTATTACCGTTTCTCCACAGATTGCCAAACCATCCAGGATCCAGCTCACTTTGGCCTTGAGCCTGCTGCAGTAATGACCCAAAGAGCTGCGGTGGTTCTGCTACTGCTACCACTACTGCTAATAGGACTCAGTCTGCATCCCAGGGTTACTTTACACCATGTTCGACCAGCTCCGGCATGGCGCGGCACGGAGCGGTGAGACCCATGCTAATTAGCCGACGAGTAACAAATGACTTGGCTCAGGTGCTGCTGTGTCAAGCGCCCGCAGCAGCTGGGTCTGGTGCCAGCGGGACACGTGTTTTCTCTGAGCCGGTGACTGACAGATGCGTCACGCCGTGCCAAAAAAAGAAGCCACCACACTATTGAATCTTACCGTGTTGGGCAAAGAAGCCACAGGAATAGAGCGTAGCTGCATTAACCCAGTGCCTTAAAGGCTAAGGTCAGGATTCTAATCCAACAGAGGCTTTTTTGGTCTGTTTTGCTGTGTCAAACGCAGTTAATTACTTCTGGCAGACTTCTTACTGTTGCTAAGCATTCAGTGTTTGCTAAAAAAAAAAAAAAAGCTCAGGTACAAAGCTTTGTGTCTGTAACTGGGAAAGAAATGCAGTTGCTCAGATGGAGCCTTAAAACAATTCTGATATGATCAACACCTTGCTGTAGCAGCTCTGCAGAGTGGCAGTTGAATAGCTTTAGCGGCTGATGCCAAATATTTGCACGCTGAGAAGGGTGATGGGTGCACAGAACACAGAGTCAAGCCACTGTTATAATAGTGCCACTGATACCGCACTATGAGTATGGCACATATAATGACATGCAGGCATACACACAGACACACACACACACACACACACACACACACACAAAAGCATGCTGCGCTCTGTTCATTAATGTTTCATAAATGTTGAGTTTTTAATTTAAGTTCTTATTAAATTCACCCCCAGCCTCATTACCACCCACCTATTCATTCTGCTGTGATTATACCCCTCCTCTCCCTCCCCTCCCCCCACACACACACACACACACACACTCCTGCATCTGCATCTAATGGTGGAATAGTGAGGGAACGGTAGGAGGAGGACATGGGAGGGGCGCACAGAAGCTTAAGCACTCTCCCGCAGTCTCTTTCTCTCTCTCTCTCTCTATCCCCCCTCCCTTTATCTCTCATCTTTCCTTGCCCCTCTATTCCTCACATTCCGTGCCTTACCCCCCCCCCCCCCCATTTCCCCATTCCCAATTCTCTCCATCATTCAAGATAAAGTGGTAGCTCCTCACTTTAATTTGCGAATGTGTAGGTGTTTGATCCTCATGCCAACTGCCGCCAACGCAACATTTTTACGGGGACGCTGGGTTTATTTGCACCTCTGTGACCGGAGATGAAAATTAGCACTTGAAGGGGAGAAGGGTATTAAAAAAAAAGAAAAAAACTGAAAAAAACAGGGCCATTTAATTCATAATGCTTGTGCTATCATCTCTCTCCGAGCTGCGTTGACTGCCAGGGCAGCGTTCATTAGCATGGCGCTGACAGCGGAGCGAGCGAAGATCAAATAGCTCTAGTGCCGCGTGTAAACAACGCCTGGTGTCCTTTAAGTGCTGCGTGGGCAGAGTGAGGTGAGGAGGAAACTTAGAGGTATTTGCCTTAGCAAAGGGGGGGGGGGGGGTAGAGAGAGCGTGTGTGTGTGAGTGTGTGTGAGAGAGAGTGAGAGAGAGAGAGGGAGAGGGGAGAGGGGAGGAGGAGGAGATGCAGAGGCCTTGTCGGGTCAGCACTTTGGCCACAGGTTATTGCCGGGACAAGACACTGCCTAAAGGTGGCAGACAAGACATAAAAAGAAAAAGAGAGAGGGAGAGAGAGAGAGAGAGAGAGAGAAAGACAGAGGAGCAGGGTGGGCAAGACCAAGGAGCAGAGGCCTTGTTAGGTCAGCATTTTGTTCATGTTTTAGTCTCACCTAACAGAGCCGAAATTTCACAGAGGTAGTAATATATGTAGAAAGTGAGAGAGAGCGAGACAGAGACAGAGAGAGTGAGAGAGAGCGAGACAGAGACAGAGAGAGTGAGAGAGAGCGAGAGAAGGTGGAAGAGAGTAAGCAGCAGCAGACTGCTGGTCTAGAGAGTTGTCTGGGCTATGGGTTGAAGCTTGGTGATGGCCGATGAGTATTTTGTGGGAGCCGTTGGCTGCAGTCTTACGGCCCATGCTGGAGTTACAAGGCAAGGTTTACTACGAGAGCTGCAGTGCTCCTGCCAGGCTACCAGGAATGCCTATAAAGTGATGACACCAGTGACTGAAGACGTAGGAGGAAGTGGTGGTATGCGGATGAAGGGACGTTTGTGTTTGTTTGAAAGAGAGTGTGTGTATGTGTGTGTGTGTGTGTGTGTGAGCATGAGTGTGGAAACTGATAGGTCTTGATGGGGAGACTCTGAGAGGGCAAGAGCCTGTACTAAAGCACAGGAGGAATTCCTCCCTCCTGCACATCCCTCCCTCCTCCACCCACCACTGCAGCCCTCTCAAATATCCCATCATCCTCAGCCTGTCACCAGGAGAGTGACAGAGCGGAGAGGACGGATGGAGAGAGGGAGCGAGGCCAGGTTAACTGAAAGGGGAGGCAGGTTGATTACAGACTGATAAGAGAATGCACAGAGGACAAAAGACAGACGTGTGTGTGTATGTGTGATCTTTGAAAAATGTGACAGTGAGTGTGTGGCAGTGAGAGAAATAAAAGAAGAAGCAAAACTTGCAGTGCAGACTGAGTGTGTGTGCATGTGTGTGTGTGTGTGTGTGTGTCTGCTTGGCATGTCTGCCTGTCTGTTTCAGAGAGACTGACAGTGATTGACAGCGGCTGAAAGCCAAAGGCAGATGGCGAGGTGAGATAGCCGAGATTCGATTCCATCGCCAGACAGCCAACACTGCCGCCGCCATCTCTGCCCGTCTCATGTGATGTTTTTCACTCTCTCCGCAGTAACCATGAGCCTCCTACCCCCTGCCCCTGCCCCATCCCCATCCCACACCCATCCACCTACCTACAGTTCCAGCAAAACCACAACCCCCACCATGACCTTTACAAACAACCCCACCCTGTCTCACCCCCTGCATGGCTCGGAACTCCCTCCCTCTGTGCCCTCCGCTGCGATCACCAAGACTTTTCCGGAAACCCCGGGCTCTCTAACTCCCACCTTCTTCCCCTGGTGTGTCACTGTGCTCCTGAAAGAAAGCTGGTGGCTTATAGAGATTACCCAGCTGGATGACCAGCAGTGAGTCGATGGAGTGCGCTCGATGGTATCGAGAGCCTGCCACTGGGGTGACCTCCGCTTCTGAGATGGTTCTTAGCCTCAGAAGTGTCCGCCACACACCCTCTTGCCCTCTCTCTCTCTCCCTCTATCTCTCCTCCTTACTCTCCATTTAATTTAATTCAACAAAATGTAGGTTTATTAGCATGACAGTTTGTAGACTGTGGCCAAAACAACAATAAACCAGCATTTTGACCTCTGAAACAACATTAAAACCTTGAAAACATTGAGGAAAAAGGAAAAGGGATATAGCATTTGAATTGGATTAACAGCACAAAGACTTATATTTTTCTCTCTCTCGCTTTTTTCACCTGTCTTCCTCTCCACTCGTCCTCTCACCTCTCTCTATCCATCTTTCTCTCTCTCCCTCTCTCTCTCTCTCTCTCAGGCAATCTCCAATAAACCAGCAGTTGGCAGTCAAGGCGAGCCGCGATTAACCACACGGCTGGTGGGATTAACCAATTAGGGTGCCGTGCTGGGCCGTCCGTCCGCGGGCCAGAAGGCGTTGGCTCCTTGGCGAGCAGCTTCATTGGGGGGCCGACCCTGGGTGCGGAGAGCCGTAAAGCCTGGGCTAAACGGCGCCATAAATCTGGCGGAGGGGCTTCGTTTACGAGCGTGACGGGGAGTCTATTACAACTTTCATAAGCAGCGAGCCGGGGGCCAGCACAGCCTTCCGCGCTCCAGCGCACCCCAGGAGAGCAGAGCACAGAACGTGCTGGAAGCGCATGTCTCAATGATGGACCGAGAGGAGAGGAGAGAGAGGAAGGAGAGAGGTAGCATGGAAGAGAAACAAAGGATAGAGAGTGAGAGAAAGAGAAAGAGTGTGTATGTGCGTGTGTGTGTGTGTGTGAGAAGATAGAGAAGATAGTTCATCGTGTGAACAGGACACTGCCTTAACCCTGGTCTGTAGAGGAGAGCCTTGTGCATGTATGCAGGGAACTTCAACCTTCAGACTAAAGAGAGAGGAGATAAGAAGAGAAGGAGATGAGGGGGTGAACAGATGGAGAGACAAGAGAGAAAGGAGGAGAGCAAGAGTGATGGTGTTTTTCAGAATGAGAGTGGAGCCATACTTCAGCACAGGAGAAAGCAGGCCGTCATTGGCTTGATACACTGCTGCCTGGCTAGCTGCCTGATGTCTGCTCTCCAGCTCCCCCTTTTTCATTCCCTCTTTTCTCTCTCTTCCCTTTCTCACCCACTCTCTCCTTTTCTCTCTCCATCTCTTCTTTTCTCTCCCCCTGTCTTCTTTTTTTCTCTCTGTTTTTTCTCCCTCCCTCCCTTTTCTCTGTCTCCTGTTTTCATCCCCCACCCCTCTCTTTCTTTCGTTTCGTTCACTATATCTCTCTCTTTTTTGTTCTCTTTCTGCTGGCACCCTGTTGTCCATCATAGCCCTGGCCTCGTCAAGCGCTGATTGCACTGCGGTGGCCCGGAGCGAAACACTAACATCTGTCTCTGCTCTCTTCCATCCTCTCACCGAGCTCCACCGTGCCTGTGGCCCAAGGATCTACTCCACACAGCTCACACGGGCCTGTCATGATTACCTTCCCTTCTCTCTCTCTCTCTCTCTCTCTCACACACACACACACACACACACACATACACACAGAGAAACATGCACCACCACAAGAGATACATGCTGGCACAGATGGCATCTCTCTCTGTCATGAATTTAAACACACACACACACACACACACACACACAAAAGCACATACTCTCACACACACACACGTTGCAATCAGAGAGAATCGTGCACCATGCTGAAAGGCCCGAAAGCCACATGCTGGCACAGATGACTCCCACCCACCCACACACACACAGACAGACACACACACCTCCACACACGTACACATGCACACACAGATACTTGCACACGCCATCTTGCACATACACACACATACACACCTGCACATTTTTTGTCTTCCTCGTCTAAAATCCTGAGCAGATTTTCTGCGGCGACAGCCAGGAAGTGATTCGAAATAAATCCGGTATCGTGTGAGTCACCGGCCTGTCAGGCTCCAGCCTTGGGTCACTCGCTGACAAACAGGTCGAATAACTGCCACTGCCAGGCTGTTAAACAAGTCCAACCCCCTCCGCCCTGTCACCCTGCTGCTCCCGCCTTTACCTCACCATCACCCATCCACCTGACCTCACTACTTTTACTGACCATCTCTCTATGCATGCTGTTGTGGAGGAACACTTTCTTGCCTCACATGAACTACCGGACTTTCACCCAGAACAACCTCTCCATGTGTGTTGTCATGTAATTAGACAACACAGAATATCAGCACTTCCTGAACTTTATCTGATTACCTCTCCATGTGTGTTGACAAAGGCTTTGGGGGATTGGCTAGTTTTCATTCAGCAATAAACCCAGATCTGAGCCAATGAGTCAATGTCACAGTGGCCGTGAAGCGTATTTACAAACTACGGCGATGCTAGTGCTTCCTGACTTTTACTGATGACCTCTCCATATGTGTTTAAGTTATAACACATGTTATAACATGTTATAACACAATGTCACAGCATCATTCGTAAACTCTGACTACTGCTACTGCAAGATTTTAAGCCAGTGGCTCGTTTCCATTCGCTGTTAAGCCCAGGTCTGAGCCAATGAGAGAATGGCACTGCGCCAGTGAGAGAAGCATATTTCACAGTAGATTGTGAGAGTGTAGCCCAGTTGTTGTCAGGGTATTCACAAGAGCTGCTCGCTGTGGGTGATTTTCAGTGGCATCGACCAATGGCAGATGGACGACACAAAATACATTTGTCACAGAATTGGTGGACTGCTTGTGGAGAACGCAGCAGTTCTGAGCGCAATCAGTGTCCTTGATTTCATTTGGTTGAAATGCGCATCAGATACTGGTGCCAGTTGGACCGGCGCTGTCTGTGCCGCGTGCCATGCGCCGTGCACCATGCCTCCCTCCAGTTTGGCCTCAAGTGAAGCCATCAGGGCATCAAACAGGCTGTCATAATCACGACTGGCTGGATGGGTCTTGGTCTTAGCTCCTAAAAGCAGAAATGGCCAAAGACAAAAAAAAAAAAACACTAAACAAAAAGTATCTAATGATGACAGAATAGGCTTCTCCTGCTTCGGTGAGTTTGAGTGGTGCGCTACTCAAAAACATCAATTTCCGCTCCTGCAAATGCTGCAGCCTGCGTGACGGCGGCGTTGGCTTTGAGAGTGCTCCCTGCCCGAGTGCCTTCTCTCTCTCTCTCTTTTTTTTTAGGCTCTTTGTGCCGGCCGCATCGCTGTGCTTTTTAAGGACACATTTGCACAAGAGCACAGATCGCTCGTATTAGTACAAATAAATAAATAAACAAATCAAACAAAAACAACTCTGACCGTCCAAGCGGACACAGAGTTCTGACACAGCCACAGCCTGCTGACCCCAGTCTCCCCTCCTCCTCTACCCTATGCCCATGTGGCCCGCGCGTCCTCCCCCGCCTCGTCTCTGTCTGGCCCTGCGGCCGCTTCATCTTCGCCAGTGGATCCCTCCCCGCCTGCTCTTTTGATGGCCAACCGTATTGTCTGCGGACTCGTGCCTCAATGCTTTGCTCTTATTACTGCCTTCAAAGCGGCAGACCAGCCCACACTGCGTGTGTGTGTGTGCGTGTGTGTGTGTGTGTGTGTGTGTTTGTTTGTTTGTGCCATCATCCCTTGTGAGCCTGTGACTCTCTCTCTTTTTCTCTCTTTCAAGAGCATCCATGTTCTCCAAACTGACACACAACAAATAAACTCAACAAGAGGATTGGATAAAAGAGAATTTTAACTTCATATGAAAAAAAAAACAAAAAGACCTTGATGCTTTTTTTTAGCCAGTCACAGCTTTTTTATGGATTCTGGGAAGGTTGTGAGTCATCGATAAGCCATGCGTGATGGCATCTTCAGTGACATCTGTGCTTATTTAATTCTTATAGTGTTGGCCAGTGCCTGATTCAGGATCAGATGGCGACTGGTCTTATGGGTGGTCTTGCTGGATATGACAGACCTGGAGTCAGAGATTTGCATTTGCATTTGAAAGGATGGATGATACCGGTATGAATATTCTCACAGGCTTGTTCACTAGTTTCACTGATGCGTACGTATAGTGTCACATACTAACCCCCAAAACACACACACACAAAAACAATATGCGCACATACTATACACAGTCTACTCATATACCCAACTGTCTCTGTCTCTTCCTCACACACACTCTCTCTGCTTCTCTCTCTCTCTCAGCCACAGCCACACACACACACACACACACACACACACACACACACACACACACACACACAACACACACACACACACACACACACTCACACACACACACACATACAAACACACTAGGACAAAGGACAAACCCAGGGCTCCATTATCTCCACACTGGTGCATGGCAGCTTTCCACTTGGGACAGAGACAGTAGTCTCTCGGTCTCCTCAATTCAAAGCCACTGCCTCCTCACCACCACCACCACCACCGTAATCAATACAGCAGCAGCCCCCATTTTGCTTCTGTCCTGCTTGACTGCATTAGTCTAAATGCAATTAAGTCTTTGATTCCATCTCAGGCTGCGGGTCTGATTTCTTGTTGGAGCCCCCCAAAAAGTGCATTGTTTGTTAATGTGGTTGGCTTCTTCTCACTCTCACTTTTCATCTGCCCTCATAATACGCATCTCAGGGTCAGGAAAAGCAGGAGCACAGAAATGAATAGCCACTGTGGTAGGTGTACCCTGTGACCACACACACACACACACACACACACACACACACACACACAAAGTCACTCTGTCTCTCGCTGTCTTCACACACACACACACACACACACACACACACACACAAAGTTTCTCTCTCTTCTGTCTCGCTTTTACAAACACACACATACACACACACACACACACACACACACACACACACAGACTCACTAATACTTATGGCTTTGCATACACACTCATCCCTATGTTGCTTCCTACGCACGCACGCCCAGCCCACTCACACTCACACCACTCGAGCCCTGCCCATCTTTCAGTAATGTTTAGTCATTCATGAAGTCAATAAGCCCACACATACTGGATGCATACGACCACCTAAGGCAGCTGATTGGGACCAACACACAGCGCCAATCATAATCCTGTCCGACCGCTGCCAGACTTAACTGTCACAGATCATATGGTCACCAATTGTGACATTAGCCATGATTAGCATCTATGAGTAGCTGTGTCGTGTGTGCGCGCGTGTGTGTGCGTGTGTGGATTCTCGCAGATTAGAGTCACGAGCACAGCAGCTCACTGGAGCGAGGCTTGCTGCGAGCAGTCGCCGGGGCGGGCGAATTCGGTTGGGTGCTAAAGTGCTGGACCGCGCTGCTCTCTGGGGACTAATGGAGCCAGATGGTCATCAACCTCCAACCGCAGACAGGCTCAGCACCATCCTCTGTCCAGATGGAGGCTTGTCTCTGCCATCCCACTGCTGCCTTCACAAGGCCGGCTGCTTTATGAAGGGGCAGATGCCCGGGAACGGCACCCAGGATAAAACCAGAGGCTATTGCTCACCATTAATGATCCAGCAAATGCCAAAGCCATCACCTCACAGTCTCTCTCTCTCTCTCTCTCTCTCTCTCTCTCTTTCACTAATTCTTTTTCTGTCATTTTTTCTCTTTCCCCTCTTTCATGCCAGTGACTCTCTATCATCTATCCTTTCCTCTCTCTTTCTCTCTCTCTCTCTCACACACACACACACACATACACACACACACACACACACACTCACACACCGACGTCAGAAGCGTCAGAACGATGAGATTGCAGCCTGCCATGCACTTAAGACCCTTTTAAGAAAATAACCATTAGTCTGTATCTCTTGCCTCTTTTGTTTTTTTCTGCCCAGGAAACTACACCATAGCCAATTTTGTGCGTTCCTCCTGTGCACTGTACACTAGAGGGCCTTCCTCTAGTTGAGAAATGTCTCTCTTACAGTTAGTGGCTCATTACGGTCTAGGCCAGATCCAATTAACACTCAGACACTTTGTCTCATCGTGACCAGTTTCCTCATCTGATATAGTCCTAGACTGAACTGACTCCTTTTTAAGGAAAATGCAGCATGTGGAGGAAGCTGAGTTGGGCTCCTGTGGGATTTTGTGGTGCTGTTGACAGTCCTCCATCTCTGCCTCCACCCTCTCTCATGCTACCCTTTTTTCTACCCCCCCCCCCTTCCACCCCTCTCTCCCTCCCTCCCTCCCTGTTCCAAATGTGTCTTCCATCTTTTCCCTGATCTCTCTCTTCTCTCTCTCTTTCTCTCGTAGTCTCTGTGAAGATCACTGAAGACAAAAGTGAATTCCATTTGTGGTCTCGGGCAGAAGAAAACACTCCCTATCTCCCTCCCTCACCAGGACCACAGAGACAATCCCCATCAGCTCCACTCAGAGAGAGGGACACTTTTGATTTGTCATTCACCTCCCCTTTCACCACCACACACACACACACACACACACACACACACACTCTCCCACAACTCATCCCCCATCCCTCCCCCCCGCCTTCCTACTTCCTCTCTCTCTGCCGAAATGCACCCCAACAAAGCCATGCATACTTCTAAGGACACTCAGCAGTGCCTTTCAATCAGAAATTCCACCTTCTTCCCTCTCGCTCTGCTGCTCCCGTCCTGCCCTTCCTCACTCACTCACTCACTCACTCCATTCACTCACTCACTCACTCACTCCATTCACTTCACTCATAACCTGCCTGCACCTGCACTCAGTGCCAGCCTTACACAGCCACAAGACAATAAGACAGGCACCAGTTGTTTCCAGGTAAAAGAGAAGACAAACACTGGCATTTTTACACAGAAGGCACAGGAATGATCACTATGCCAGCTTTTTTTGCCACGGACAGGAAAGAAGAGAAGAAAAGAGAGGAGAGGAGAGATTTTTACCAGCAACAGAAAAAAGGGAGAAGATCTTTCACAGTTCTTTCACAGACAAAAAAGAGCAATATGCCTGTTCTGCAATAGATAATACAAGAAGTGCTATGCAGTGCTAAGAGATCTATGCTAACTGAATGCCTAGAGCAGAAAGGGATGGTTGAGAAAAAAAGGAACGTTACGCACGCTGACGATCCGCTCAGAGGTGCCCCCTCGGGAGATGGTGGTGCCGTTCAGCCCCACGAGTGAGGGCAGCGTCTGGGACATCCAGTTGGTGACCATGGCCATGGTGCTGAGCACCGCGCCGATCTTCAGCAGAGGCACGCTCATGACGTCTGCCGTTACCACTACTGCCGGCGCCGGGCCTCTCCTCACTCACCTCCTCACCGCCAGCTTCCTCCCCTCACCTCCTCACACACACACACACACACAGATACACGGCAGGATGCCTCTCGCACGCTGGATGCACCGGACGCACTCTCGCCAAAGACAGGACCCGCACTCTGCCGCTCCCTTGACTCGCTGCCCTCTGGGAGACTGAGTCTGTGTGTGTGTGTGTGTGTGTGTATATGTGTGTGTGCGCACACACACGCGTGCGCGTGCGTGTGTGTGTGAATGAAAGAACTGAAAGACGAGAGGGAGAGGAAGAGGGAGAGGGAGAGAGAGAGAGCAACAGAGCCACAGCGTGCTTTAGCGGGAAGCCGGTGAGGCTGGATGCTGGAAGCTGGATGCGGGCACGTCGACAAGGAGCACCAATCCAGCGGTACTGCATGCCACTCATCTGTGGAGGAGAGAGGGAGAAAGACTACGAGTGCTCCCCCCTTCCTCTCTCTCTCTCTCTCTCTCTCTCTCTCTCTCTCACTCACTCACAAGCTCCCCCTCCCACTCCTCCACACTTCTCTCCCTCCCTCCTCTGTCTCCCTCACTGAACATGCGGTGCTGCTCATTGGCTCTCCAGCGCCCTTTTCCCTCTCTCTCTCTCTCTTTCAATTTTACCCTTATCTTTCCTTTCTCCCTCTTTTTCTTCCATATCGCTCCCTCTCTCTATTTCTTTTTTTTCTGTCATTCTGTTCTCTTTTCTCTCTTTCACAATGCCTCTTTCAATCTATCTCTCTCTCTTTCTCTCTTCTGTCTCTGTTTCTCTTTCTGGCTTCGCTCCCCATGCTTATCCATTGCGTCTTACCAGTTCCCAAGACCCTCTGTGCCTTTCAGCCTTTCAACCTCTCCCTTTGAAATGTAGACAAACAGGACAGCACAGAGGGAGCTGCACAACAACAAATCTCTCAGATCTTTTTTTTTTCCATTTCTTTTCTGTGCAGGAGAGTGAAAACAATCAGTGATGGGAAGCATCTTGGTGTCAGTGTTACTGTCTCTTCCAGCAAGACAACAGCCTCATCTGCACACGTCAGTGAGTGAGAGAGGGAGGACAGAGAGAGAGAGAGAGGAAGAGAGAAAGAGAGTGTGTATGTGTGTAAGTTTGTGTGTGTGAGACAGAGAGAGAGAGAAAGAAAGAGAAAGAAAGAGTGTGCATGTGTGTGTGAGTGTGTGTTTGTGTGTGTGAGAGAGAGAGAGAGATTGCATTTGTGTGTGTGTGTGTGTGTGTGAGAGAGAGAGAGAGAGAGAGAGAGAGAGAGAAAGAGAGAGAGTGTGTGAGCGTGCTTGTATGACAGAGAGAGCAAGAGAGATGAGAAAGCTGATAGAGTGCTAATGAGTGAGAGGGTTGTTGCCAGGATTTGGTCCAGAGCGTCTGTCGACAGTGCATCAATCATCTCCCCTTCTGACATCTCCTTAATCACCCCGTAACACACTTTTGGGATGCTCAGCAGCAGCAGCAGCAACACACCATATACCTGCCCCCCCCAGCCTGGCATAGAGGAGGAGAGTCAATCAGGAGGCTGCTCATGCATGGAGCTTCTTGCTCTTAAATGAACTAAGGACTAAGGCAGGAGGCCAGGTAATTAAACACATAAGTCAAGGGAACTCACTGGACAGGTTTGAGAAGCACCAAGGGAATGCGGTGGAGCTGAGAGAAGAGTGCTATAGATTTTTGCAGCAACAGCCCGTAGATGGCATTTTGGCACAAGGTCTTAAATTTTTGTGACTTGCCAGTGGGACTCTAAAAGCAGGTAGGCATTTATTTATTTATTTATTTTACCTCTATGGAACGAGAGTACAAGCCCGCAGCAGTCACATCGGCATATTGCCAGACCAAGGAGCCCACTTCGTCAGAGGGAGAAAAGAAGTCGTTCAAAAAACAACAAAAAAAATCCAGTCACGCCAAAGTAGTGCTGGGCATCTTGAGAAATATGAAGTTTGTAGTTTCGTGTGGGCTGAGAAATCTTGGAAGTGGCAGCTGTGTGTGCCTTTCTGAAACTGTTAGCATCAGCCTCACTCTGGCCACCTGCTTACTCGCCTCTCCCACATCCCACATTAGCCCTATCTAGATCAATGCTGCCCCCATGTGGTACCAGTGGGACACTGGTAAGCTTCACTGCTCTCATGGAAAGGGCTAAATGCCAATCGAGAGCACTATGCCACTGCACTGAGCGCCTAGACTGCTACGCTGACTCTCAGGGATGTCATATGCCCTCATACTGGACATGGATGGTTGGCTCTTTAAGACCAAAGTCTCCGCTCTCCTACTTGTGTATTGTGTTTTTGGAAGGAGACTTTGACTCTTCTAAGTACATTTTGCCCTGATTAACAACAACTCTGACTACTACTCATATGTAGGCCAGACTTTTCAAGCTAAATTCCATGCAAATTTGCAACAAACAGTTTAAATATTCAGATTCTTAATGATATTCCTTTTACGGTCAAGATCTGAGCTGGCATCTAAAGGCTGTGTCAAAATAATGAAACAGTTGCTCAGTCTACAAATGTCTTAGTTAAAATATCTAAAGGTGGTGAAAAGTATCTATAGGCCCAATCTGCAGTTCCCTGGTGTAAAATGAGCTGAACTGAGCTAGCAAGGCATTGGACACTTAATTGGCACAGTTTAGGTTGTGTACATCTTTTTTGTCTCAGTCTCCTCTTGAAATGCTGCCAAGTTATCACAGAATATTCCCATTTCAGTGTTATTTTATCATTTTACTCTGATTACATGCTGTTTTGCTGAAGAAAAAGAACCCTAAGATGGTAGGAAAATGGTGCTTTACTGGCTGTTGTTGTCGGCCTGAATACACGCTGTGATTTTGGCATCCCTCCCATGCCATTCCGCAGTACCGCCTGTGGTCACAAGGTGGCATTAGCACTTCAGCAATCTTCATTCAGAAAAAAAATCACCATTTGATATAAAGCCTTCAGCCCCCTCTTTAGAGCTAACACATCCTACTTAACATGACCAGCATAATCTCTTTACATTGGAAGTGGAAGAATATATTTCCTAGGAGTGAACAATAATCCACCACCATAAGCACACACACACACACACACACAATCAGCGTAGATGCCAGTGATGCTGGGAGAAGGGGGAGAGTGTGTTGCCAGGGTGAAATGGTGGCTGTGTGGTGGTGATGAGGAGATCTGGTGTCAAGCTCTTCATTCAGCCACCCCACAGCACTGCAAGCAGATCACACTGCTATTTCTGTAAGGGGCCCCTTACATTCCCACTAATGACCCCACGCATGTGCTCATGCTCATACTGCCACAAGCCAAGCAAAGCTATTCAGTGCACACATGCACGCACACGCACACACACACACACACACACACACTCACACACACAAATACGCACAGACATTCACATGCACACACACACACACACACACACACGCACACACACACACGCACACACACAAACCCTGCTCACATGCACTAAAATGGAGACACGTACATAAACAGTGAGGCCAACAAAAGAAAAGCTGCAACACATCATAATCAAGGGAGACAGGAGGGTAAATAAAAACTGGTGCTTGTTAATGTTGATTGTCATAATCATCATCATTAACATGACACTGTTTCATGAAATAAATATTTACTCCAATCACAAACAATAATCCATCCTTAATACACACGGCTATAATGCCTGGTGTTGAGTCCATCAGCAAACATTAATATCACATCTTTTGAAAATTCTATTGTTTATCAGTGCTTGCGGCACATATCTTTCAGAAAGCGTTCATATTCAGCTCACTCTTGCATGCTGTTGCAATACTAGCATCTACCCTTTGGTGGCAGCAGAGATCTGACTAAAACGTTTCCCAGCTGTGGAAAGGCTGAGGCCTCAACCATACAGCACTGGCTTACTTAGATTCAATTCTCATTGTAAACTGAAACATAATGGCCGTGTGACATTTCATATTAATCATCAGAGCCATTTTTCTGAGAGTAAAAAAGGGTGCAATCAGCAGTCAATCAAGGACCTCGGCCCCGTTTTCAATGGAGTAAAGCTCCTTAGGGATATGTCATCCTTTTTATTTCTGCGAATACAGTACAGGGAGTCGGTCATTATTTATTAATCTGAAGACTGCCATAGATGTCCCCCACCCCTTTCTTTTCAAGATCAGAATCGAAATCAATTTGCTTGAGGCGTTTCCATGGCGATGGCACAGAACGGCGGCGGTAGCAGACAGCTGCAAGCGTCCAGCAGCACTAGCTGTGCCGTTACAGCAGTGGACCATGGACTAGGACTAGGCGCTTCTCTCACCATCACAGTGGCCGGGGTCGTGGGGTGGAGGCAGGCAGGCAGGCTGCTGCTGCTGGTGGTGGTGGAGCTGGAGTGGGGATTTGACACACTGAAAGCCTCGCCGCTAGGTCGCTAGCTGGAGGGTGGTAGCCACAGCAGCTGCACGCCACTTAACTTTAACATAGAAAACTCCTTAACTTCGTCATTTACCCTGGTGAATTATGCAGCTTGCCGTAGCCCCACTGCTGCCTGCTGCCAACCACCAAGAGTGAGTAAGTGAGTGAGTGAGTCAGTGAGTGAGGACACAGCTTATAGAGAGGTGTATGAACTCCACATGGGTCTGCAGATCACACCGCCCAAGCCACTCCAGAGGAGAGAGAGCACATACTGATATCCAGTAGAGAAAGTGGTGCTTCCTTGAGGGCGACACAGAAAAAAAAATGTAATTTCTGTCTCAAACGGTGATAAAAGGTGTCACCGCAGGCACTAAATAAATTCACAAGCTCGGAGTGCAACATTAAGACTAAAACGAATGGTCCCCTGCCTTGTCTTCAGCTACTTGGAGATTATTTTTCCAAATACACTGAAGGATGGGAGACACACTCACTCTCTCTCTCACACACACACATTCTCTCACACACAAACACACACATTCATCTGCATTGTCTCTGATTCACTCCTCTCTCATTGTTGTCTGTCTGACTTGGGGAAAAAATGAATATAATGACATAATTTGTCATTGAGAGAAGCAATTTGATTACCTGCTAGTGTGCTGAGACAGCATGTCACTGGCAGCCTCAGCGTCTGTCTATTTTCAGGGCAGAGCTGAGATATCTACTGAGCAGCACAAGACTCGGCAAGACAGCTGCACCAAACTAGAAAAATAGACTGGAAAGCTACACACTGTCAGGAGGATGCTTCTTCATTCAAGCAGAGTCCAAGGAAAAGTGGACACGAATCATTCATGGACAATGCATTCCTCTCTCTCTGTGTGTGGCAATCACTGAGATCCCTTGCACATTCTCTGCACCCCGGTGACCTAATTACAAACAAACTATAACAAAAAAAACCCCGCACTAATTTGATGAATCACGGTTTCAGGAAACTGAGCGAGACATGTTGACCTTTCAGCGTTCATGCTTAATCAAACCCTCCGTTCTCAGCAGGAAAAACATCACCCCGTGTAAATGGACTGATTACCGACGGCAAATTGGATGTCCTGAGCTTGACGGAGGGGGGGTTCAGCCTGAAACGGAGCCTGTTAATTGAGGTTGCCCACACACACCCCTCTCCCACCCCCCCAACACACACACACACATACACACACACACACACACACACACACACACACTAACACACAAGTATTGCTGCCGAGATTGCAAGCGGCCTTTGTCACTCTTCTGGGAAAGTAATTGGCTTCACTGTTTTGGGGCCAGTTGAAAGGTGCATTTTTCTTTGAAACGTGGTGGCTTAAAGCTTCTTCATAAAGAGCTCAGCTTTGAACTAGAATGTTCTTGTTGTTTGTCTTGAACTGACAGCTCAGGCCTTTGGGTGTTACGGAGGAATTTCTAAAGGCTCACTTTCAACTTTTCATAATGTGCATGCAGCCAAGTCTTGTCTTACCACAGCGATACCATGATTCAGTTTGCAGTAACAGCAGAAAACCTGGTCGTTGTCATTGTTGTTTATAAAATACTTGAATATTGCTAATAACTATTGTTTTCTAATAGTTAGCAATATAACAGCAATATAACAGCAATATAATAATAATAATGAAAATATTAATAAATAATAATAAAAATAATAATAGCAGAATGCTTCATCAGTTTCCTAGAGGAGGTTCGAGTCTCTGTAGCAATACAAGAGAAAGAAATTAAAAGAGAATATTGATGAGAGACATTGCAGACATGGATAGCAGGCTCTATACTCAGATGTCTAAAGAGTAAGTGAGTGAGTAAGTGAGTAAGTGACTGAATTTGGTGGAGCTGCGCTGGTGAGAGTGGGGTGGGCAGGGTGGCCCCTTTTGTTCGTCTTGCTCTGTGCATCCACTTCACTTCTCTTCTAATTGACCGAAGGAAATCCTCAAGCAAATACACTCTCTCTCTCTCTCTCTCTCACACACACACACACACATACACAGAGGTACTCTTGTATAGACACACAGCGACATGCAAGCTTATACATAGACAAAAACCCACAGATATAGGCACTCACACACACTCACTAAACAAACACAAATTTCAAAAGCGAGAGCAAGATGGAGACAGCCTATTGTCCTCCACACCCTGATCTCAGTGCACAGTCACAGGCCCATGATTCCCTTTCTGCGGGTTATTAATGTGCACAGAAGCTGTAAAATTTAATGAGGGCTTGCTATAATTACCCACACTGTTTGGAATGGATAAATCACAACTCACTCGCAGACGGGTCACTTCATCAAGGGCTGAGGTTGTTGTGAGAGAGCTTCTGCTATTGTCCTCAGACACCACTGGGATGCCACTGTTTACCAGCGACTCGCTTTAGTCGGTTGCTTTCACTGCAGTCCCTCGTGTGCTTTTGTGTTTTCTTTCTCATGAAGGCCTGGATGGTGGTGTGGTTGTTGTCACTGTTGCGGTCATACACGGTCACCACTGAGGAAACAAAGGCCCGGTCCTCTTGGGTCTATTTTTTGTTGGTCACTGAAAGTGGTGGAAGTATATTTTCTGTGGGTGATTTGGGTTTCCCTTTCCTATCTAGCTACTCCTCTACAAGCCCACTATTAGACTAATATGAATGGCACTGTCATGTCATTACAGCATCATAGGCTGGTTTCCACTGAAGGAACTTTAGGATAGTTTTCAGGGGTCTCATACCCTTATGTGTGTCTCCACTGGAGGGAATGGCCCTGTAGGAACCCTCATACGAACATCTACAGGGCTTAAGCTAGTACCTGCCCAGGGGCAGGGACTTCTGAATGGCCTTGGAACTTTGTCTGCCTGCAGCGGCATGAGGTGTGAATACAGTCCATGACTGACGTGTTGAGGCCTGACGGCTCAGTATGTCTGACGACAGACACACAGCACATGAATGTCTAACCCAGGCTGAATCACATTCAGACATCTTTTCTTGAGCCTTGGCGGCTCTCTGTTACTCTCCCTTCGACCAAAACGACCAATTAATGCAGGACATCAGGAAGTTCTGTGTGAAGTTCTCAGCATGGAAGCTCCTTGCAGCTATAGCAACGAATAACAGACCTTGACTAACGGGCTTACTGGACACTCTCTTGCCTCATCTTCCAAGTCGTCAAGCCACATTCCACTTCATCGCTAATCCTTGGGCCTTATGGCTGGACAGCGCCAGGCTGGCCCTTCAAACGCACAATCTTGGCAACTCAGCACAGGGACACATAACCTCCGCTGTGAGGCATGATGCCAGGATATTCAGTCAAGGAGATAGTAACCTCTGGTGCTCTCCAAATGACTAAATCATCATCATTTATTTATTTATTTATTTGCTGTCTGCTTTGTAAATGAGCTCCAGCTTGCTACTGTGGCTAACTAAGGCAACGGAATGCATTTGGTGCTTATGAAATCTTATGTGTCTCTACTATGCCAGCAATGCTGTTAGTGCCGATGAGTTATGTCATTCTTCCAGGAAACACAGAGGCTTTTTAAGGACCACTGGTTCCATTTCTTCATGGTCAAGTGCAAATGTGTGTGGCAACAGAAGTGTATTAAAGGAAAGTAGTCTGTAAAACGATGGTCCTCCCTGAAAATTAATCCTTCTCTACCCCGTGCACATTTCCTCAGTGTTATTGCTTGGTCTAATAACCTCAGTACCCATCCACCCACAAGGCTCAAGCCCTCGAATATTCCCCAAATGGAATGAAGTCCCTCCTGTCTGGGGCAGATAATTGTGTGTGTGTGTCCATTGATCCATTCTGTGATTACACCAGCAAATGAGAAAAAAGGCAAGAAATGCACACACATACACACACACACACACACACACATACATACACACTGAGGAAAATCACTTTTCGAGAAACGAAGAGGGTTCAGATGATAGGGTTGGTATTTAGCCTCAGAGGGAGGTGATTTGTCCCCAGAGCACTCAAGTGCAGGA
This sequence comes from Tenualosa ilisha, assembly GCA_015244755.2. Taxonomy (NCBI): domain Eukaryota; kingdom Metazoa; phylum Chordata; class Actinopteri; order Clupeiformes; family Clupeidae; genus Tenualosa; species Tenualosa ilisha. The sequence continues at coordinate 7,377,125 of PYXC01000584.1, forward strand.
CAGACTCAGACTCAGGCTTTGAAAACATCAACACCCAGCAGTCCTAGCTACCCCTCTTCACTGCTGTTGCTGTTATTTTTTTTTCATGTTATGCATGTTTGGTTGTAAATAAGACTAAGTGCTCTTTGCTTCAAGTGTTGAAATTTTCACACTTTAATGCACTTCCCATTTCCTTGTGTTTATCATCGCGTACATTTATTGTCGCCTAGTTAATGACCTTATTACAGCATTGCCTCTGAACCTAAAGATAACGTACCCTATGTTATCTCACTATTATTCACTCCACACTCTGCACAGAAAAGGGAGAGGATTCCTCCCTGGGGGCAGAGCTTTCTGTGTGTATTAGTTAACTTGAGTATTCCCTCTATTTCTTCTCATTAGGAAACTCTTCACGTTGCTGCAGCTTTTTTTTTTTTTTTCTAAGATATATTCCCCTTCGCTTAAGTCACCCCTCCTGGGTCACATTAGCACACTGAGTGAGACGTGAACCGCACCGCATTAAACAAGCCTCCGTCTGGAGCCAGAGACCTGACCTTGGTTAGAAAAAAAGAGATTCCAGAAAAAAAAAAAAAATCATCACTGAATACCAGATGGTAACAGCAGCTATGAGTGAGAGTACTACAGTGAGAAGTACCTGGTAGATGACATGGGATTGGGATCCCGCTCTCAGATTTCTAATAAGGATGACCGACTTCATTCTAAGCAAGCATAAAGAAGCATGTTAAGACATCTAAGGGTCTGTACCACAGCACAGCCACGTTTGGCGTCCGCCTCATGCGTACGGTGTGTACAGAGCGGTGAGTGTCTCAGCTGGTTGGCGGGCCGTCACTCAGGTTTAATAAAGCCCTTGTTTAGGCCTGTCTCGGTAAGATCAACACAAATAAACCAGGCCAGGAGTGCCTATCGATCCCAAGCTAGTCGAGCAGAAAAATGTATCTGACAAGTGCGAGTCAGTCCACCCCTTTTCCGCTGACAGCAGCGCGCCTCCTTCTGAGCGACTCTTCCTTCTCCTCTGGCAGCCTCTAATTCTCTGCTCCTCCCTTTACATTAGTGTTTCACCATGTGTGTGTGTGTGTATATATGTGTGTGCGTGCGTGTATGTGTGGTGGGGATGAGATTTGCTGGAGCATCTCCTTGCCTGATCTGATCTGAGCGGCATGACCAGTCGGTTCTGGCCTCCTGCATGCATGCTAACCCCACCCCACCCCCACCCCCCCAGGTTAGATGAGAGTGCTGACACACTCTGTTTGTGCACCCCCACTCCAAACCATCCTAAGGGCCGCAGGGCTCTGCTGGTGAGGAGAAACTGCATTGCCTGGCCTTGAGGCCAATCTCCGCATTACCTCCCCTTACTCTTACACCCTTCAACCTTCAGGCCTCCCCCCCCCCCCCCTCCTTCACACACACACAAACAGACACACACAAACACAAACACACGCACACAGACACACACACACATACACACAACTCATCCGCCCCTTCATCCCCTCAACTGAATAACTGACTGTTGCTGTCCGCTGTCACAGAGACTCTCAAGCAGAGCCTACCGTATTGTTTGACATTTTTTTTCTCTCTCCAGATCCCCTTAATCCAGTCTGGCCTCTCTGGGCTTCTCTTTCCCAGGCTCCCAGGCATTACATCTCCGAGATGAGAGGCAGAGGAAGAAGCACGCAGGCGCTCACACAGAGGGCTGTAATCACACTGAAAGCACCGAATTGGTGCAACACCCCCCTTCCCCTCTCCACCCCACACGCCCTTTCAGTTGAATGTCAGCATGCATCACTGTCTCCCTGTCACTCATCCCGCCTTTTGTACAAGCCCTCTCTCCCTCTTTCTTTCCTTCTTTCTTTCTCTCTCTCTTTCTTCTGTCTCCCTCTCGGTGTCTCTATATTTCCCATATTGTGTCTACCTTCTGTGCTCTTCCAGTCTTCCTACCCCTCTTTTGTCTTCTCTCTTTCTCTCTCTCCCTCTTCCTCTATGTTTCTCTGTCCTCCTCTCTCTCACACTTTGTGATAGCTTTACGTGCCATTGTTTAGTCATTGTCGTGCCTGCATTGATCTGCTGATATTAGCCTAATTAAATCCAATCTGGGAGGAGTGTCAGTAGCGCCATTCTGGGGAAGGGAATCAAAGTGACAGAGGCTGAGTGATAGAGCTCTAATTATTCTCCCCTCTTCTATCTCGGCAATAATAACCCTGTAGGCGGAGTGCCTGCTCTCTCACTCTCTCTCTCTCTCTCTCTCTCTCTCTCTCTCTCCCTTTTGCTTTTCTCTCTTTGTGTCTCCCTCTCTGTCTTTTACTCTGCTGATGCGCTTTATATCTTTGGTCGATGTATATGTTTCTGTCTGTCTTTTTTTCTGTAAGTATGTGTCTCAGTGTGGCACTCCTACAGTACGGTGGGTTTCCCACTCTCACGGAGCCTGGCACAAATCACAGCAGTTTGTCCTCCTAGCCTCAATAAAGTGGCACATCTTAGAGCATGCCGAGAGTCTTAGAGGTTTGCAGAGAGAGAGAATGGCTGTGTGTGTGTTTGTGTGTGTGCGTGTGTGTGTGTGTGTGTGTGTGTGAGGGTGGAGGTTAACCACACAAACTGTGCTCCAGCGTGGCCCTCTAATAAGCCTGAAATTCCCGCTGTTAACATTCTCCGTCTGCTCCCACATTTGCCCCCCTCTCTAGCACATGGAACATGCCTGCCGACGACCCCCTGTTACTGCCAGACCAGCCGAACTCGAGCCTGCTGGTCATTCCAGCAGGACAGCTATTTTTTAAGGAACAAATATTGAGCACCCCCCTTAGCTCTCATCTCTTCCACAGCTGGAGCTTCTGTTCACCCTTAAATGGGTTTGTGATTTTGGAAATCATCAGTGCAGAAATGGCATTCAAAGAGCGTGGTCAACACCTCAGCCAGCAAATTGTCCCAGGCCTGCTATGCCATGCCAGATTAGCCTTGCCTTCCTGCCTGCCTGCCTGTTTCTTCTTTAGAACTCCCTCCATCCCCCAACCCCCAAACCCCACCCACCTTCCCCGAAGTTTGTGATTGGTGCCAGGGTGCGTGAGCAGCAGCCCCGGCCCCCTGCCTGCACCTGAGCTGCTGGTGTAATCACACAGATGCCAAGAGGAACTGGAACCAGAGAGCCAAGACCGAGCTGAGCAGAGCCGGAGCCAGAGCTGGAGCTGGAGCTGAGGCTAGACTTCCAGCAGCCTGCTTTCATCAGGAGCAAGGACGGGAGAGCTGCCAGCTCAACAGTCTCCATGCCTTCCAGGTGAATTATGCTGCTTTTTTTTCCCTGTCAAAAACATTGCTGTCTTTCCAGTGATGCTGGAACACTGAAGAATAGCTTCATGATAATAAATAGCTTACTTATGCATTCTTGGGATATGCTGTGCAATGTCTGTGCATGTTTGTTTCTGAGCATCTGTTAAAACAGACAGAGCAAAGGATTCAGATGCAAAATATTCCCACAGAAAGAAACATTGTCTTTTCACTGTGTGTGTAAGACTACACCATAATTAGAGCTCTCCATTTTTTTTCTTCCTTTATTCAGAAAAAAAAAAACTGTTTTTCTCTGTCAACCATCCTCCTTTCTCCATCCCTCTCCTTCAGGCGGCAGGAAGTGCTCTCATCAGTGACCCTCCTCTCCATGAACCAGACGCAGAGGCGACAAAAGAAAAGCAGGCTCTCGCTCTCGCTCTCTCTCGGAGCGCAGAAAGAGAGTCAGGGGGAGCGTGTCGATAAAACATTTCTCTCTCTCTCCTGCTGCTCTCCATTGCTAACACGCAACATCAGCTTGCGCACACACCGCTATCTCACCTCCAGCAATGGGGGCTCTGTCACTCTCAGCACTACAGCCAAGAGGGAAACAGTAGAACGAGAGATGACAGAGAGAGAGAGAGAGAGAGAGAGAGAGAGAGAGATGAGTGGAGAGAGTGGGTGAGGGGGAGATAGAGAGAGAGGGAGAGAGGGGGAAAGAGAGAGATCAGTGAGAGAGAGAGAGAGAGAGGGGGAAATGAGAGAGAGAGAGATGAGCATGTGTGTGTGTGTGTGTGTGTGTGAGAGAGAGAGAGAAAGAGAGACAGAGAGAGAAAAGGAGAAAGAGAGATGGAGAGAGAGGTAATAGGAAAGGAGGAGAGCTAAGAGATTGTAACCTGAGAAGGTGACAGATAAGGAGGTGTTGGGGACACAGCTGTGTCTAATCTCTTTATTTCCGCTCCCGGGCCACAGTCTGGGAGCAAGACACATCCTTTCACTGAACCACAGAGAGACTGAGCTGAATTCAGGCCTATGACAGATTCTCACATGTAGATGTTATCTGCCTGTTCCGGATGGGAACACCACTTATTTCAGACTACCTGGCAGGTTTCAGCAAAAAAAAAACAACAAAAAACATAATATTTACAGTTACTGTGTTCCTTTTTAAATCTCTCTAAATCTGTAAAGAACACAGACACATTTAGGTTTATGCAGGGATTGGTCTAGTGTGTGTTCTTTTAGTTTGACTAGTTTAAAGACACAAAAGTTATGTGTTTGATATGCATTGGGTTGTAGCCTCTGTTGCTTTGGATAAAAGTGCTGGCTGAGTATACAGTATTAATATGAATGCTGAGGCGTTTTCTGGACTTGCTAAGCAGCACTACCCAGGAATCATGAGTGATGATACAGAGGAGCTGAAGTGTACTTTGAATGCAAGTGATTAGCTGCTATCGATCCCTTCTCCTTCTCCCTTGTCCTCGACTGCAGAGGCTTTACATTACTGAAGGGAAGGGAAGCTTGCTCTTTCTATAGAACAGAAAAAGGCCTTCAAGTACAATGGTTGTATATATTTCATGTATTCATGTATAGTCTCTATATACAGCACAGATGGGTGTGCTTATGAAAGATTCACAAACTGTAAACCCCAACCACTCAGTGAACTCAAAATAGATGTGGAAACTGATTACCACTATCATTTCATTTTTTCGAAGTTTTAAACTTTTTAAACATTTCCAGTTTTTTGAAAATGTGAAGTACTTTATGCTCAATAAATCTGAGCTGATGATTGTTATATTTGAGTGCTAGGTCGTTACTACAATATTTTAATTGATGGCTTAACAAAATTATGGACCAAAACCATAACAACTAGTCTTTTCTAGAGCAGATGGATTATATTGACATCATCACACATAAACACATAAAAGAGGGTCAAGAAGACATTTGGTTTTTGTTTTTTTTAAAAAGACTTCACCATGACGGTTTGTTTGATTATATCTTATCACATGGCAAAACTGCAAATGAATCTCATAAATAATACTATAATACACAATCTTCATCATAAAAATGTATTTAACTTTTCCTTAATCACCCCAGCAGGGGTCTCTATGACATTAGCTATTATTCTTTTTCAGCTCCTTACCATAGTGCATCAGAGAGAAATGTTTGAACTTAAATATTTTGAGTTGATTCAGAACTAGCAGTGACTTGTGGTGAGGATTCTGCTGAGGAATGGTGGTTTTACCTCAGCAAAGGGGCATATTGAATTGATACATATATCACTGCAATGAGCACTGTAAAAAAACATGACAAATTCTAAAAGTTGCATGTTGGTGGCTTTAGTGTATTGCAAAGGATCATGGGAGTGAAGGTAACGCTCAAAACTTTTGAGGTCATCAAATCTGTTGAATTGGTCTGAAAGCTATTTATTTTGGGGAAAATATACTTAAATTGAAAAATTAAAAATTGAAATGTTAGCAGTAATAAGTTTCCACAAATACATCATGTTCATAAAATGTGTTGGGATTTACAGTGTCATAAGAGGTCAGGGGTCATAAGAGGTTTGACACAGTGTGATGGTCAAGAGGTGGCCATCGCAAAGCAATAATGTTAGATGGTCAAGAGTCATGCTGCCTTCTGCCCCTATCACCAGGGTTACCGGCTACACCGTCACAAACACATCACCCAAGGTCAGGCACTTGAGGGAGTCAAGCTTAACCCAGACGCTTGATGTATGAAAGCAGGCTGAGTCTCTATTTATTGCTTGGCTATTGTTTGTTTGTGTGTGTATGTGTGTCTGTGAGAGAGAGAAAGAGAGAGAGAGAAAGAGGGAGCAGTGGAGGCCAGCTCTCGGTGTTGTCAGAGAGAGATGTCAGCTCGGGTTATAGTCAGAGCTGCAGACCTCCACAAGTGAGGCTGCCTCTGGCCAAGAGAGGGAGCCAATCTGTTACTGTAGGTCTGATATGTGTGTCACCAGCCAGCCTGACCCCTTCACAGAGAAGAGAGAGAGAGAGAGAGAGAGAGGAGGGGGATGGAGAGAACATTATAGATTGATAGATAGATAGATAGAGAGATAGATAGATAGATAGATAGATAGATAGATAGATAGATAGATAGATAGATAGATAGATAGATAGATAGAAAAGGTAAAAATACCGAGGTAAAAATAAAATGTAGAGACAGAGATGGTGAGAGAGAGAGAGGGAGGGAGAGACACAGAGGCTTTGCACCAGCGCATTCACAGGGCTTGCTCTGCTGCTTGTTAATTGGCTTGATAAATAGATGGGGAGAGATGCAGACTGCGTCAGTGAACGGAGCCCTGCTGTTGTGTCTGATCAGAGAGGATCTGTGCATGACCTCACATCCATTGCTAAGGCCTAGGCCCAGTCGGCTTCCCACTGGGCTACTAATTGCTGTTGGTTGCTGTGGCTGAGACAAGACCAGTGTGTGTTTGGGAAGCCATTGCATGTGTGTGTGTACGTGTGTGTACGTGTGTGTACGCATATGTGTGTGTGTATGGATGTCCTGGACACTTCTGCAGCACAAACTGACCTCGCAGCCTCTCCAGAAGAGTGCAGAGGGCATGGAGAGGCCTCACAAACACCCCATAATCCTAGGGGGTGGGCTAGAAGTGCAGCCTAGAACCAGGACGCAAAACCCCCCCCTACACAACCCAGCCTCCCCATCCCACCCCAAGCCATCTCTCCTCACCCCAGTGGTCTCCTCAGTCTCCATCTCCCCTCATGATGCCAGAGCAGAGCAGCAGCTCTCAGGGGAAGCAGCAGAATCCCTGGTGGTCAGCGCAAGAGGCGGCCAACACACTCAATTATGTGGTCAGGCCAGGACACGCGGCTCTCCGAGTACCGACGAGAGAGGAGAGCAGAGAGGCAGACAGATTAGCAGGGCTGGCTGGATGGGCGGCCCCACCGGAGGATGGGGAGTTAGTGCAGGGCTAGCCGGCTGCACTGACTGAGTCACTTGATCCGTTTTTGGACCGTATCGGTTGTACTATATCAAAGCAGCCCATGATTTCTTTTCCCATGTCCACTGCATTGCGGAAACACTGAAATCTTGCCAATAAAATGGAGGCATGCAAAAGAAATCCCTGCAGGAACCTGACTACAATATATTTATGCTTGTGCAGAATACTCTAGCAGGTGTTTTGACAGTTATGAAACATCTATGAATTATGGAAATGTTTTGAAAAATAAATTGAAATGGAAGGGTAGAATTTCATTCATTTTTTTATTTGTTTTCATTCTAACAGGATTCCTGTCCATTGTGATGTACTCACAGCAATGCCTTTCTGCACGTTCCCGTTGAGTGCGGCTTGATAGTTGCCATGCGAACACCAGCCTTAGACAGAGATCGTCTGCACAAACACCAGTAGTCCAAGTCCAAGTCCAAGTAACTCAGCCACCATACAAGCAAGCCACACTCAAGAGATACAAACTCAATATCCACCAGACTGAACAAGTCTCCTAAAAGCCTTTAATAAGGCCTGTCTGCCAAGAGCAAAACACTGGGAGATGAGCAAGGGATCAGATATTTATTGCATGGATATACTGTCTTCATGTTCTATTCAGTCTACTACCCAGGGATATTGCCTGCTATAGACTCTGCCAGTCACTCAGCAGAACAGGAAACACAAGAACTTTGTGGGGTTAGGGAGCAACAGTAGCATCGCTGATTGACAATGTGATTCACACATCCACACACATTCACCCACATCCACACACACGCGCACACTTACAAATACATACACGCAACAACAATGTCAGTCTCATTAACAGGCGTCGGTTCAAAGCCCCTACCAGCTGCTGAAGCTCTCATTCCCCCACCCTGCTGCCGCTGTGTCCCTAGTGGGCATCTCCTGCTTCCTCCTTTGCCTGTCTGCTGATTAGGATGCATTACCAGCGTATGCTAATGGAGAAACACTTGAAGGAGGTCACGGCCTGCACGGCTAATTTATTGCTCGTTGCTTGTGATTGGGAGTCACATGTTTGCCAGAAACATGATTAGGAGCGCAGGTATCGTATATCAGTGGCCAAGTGGCCAGCCCGTGTACAAGCGATCATTAGCCTCGGGGGCCTGCGTGCAATATTTATGCCCGTGCTGGAAAACAACCCCCCCCCACCTTTGCCCACCCTTGCAGCAGGCTCTGCTGATTTCAGCTGATGGGTGCTGTGGGTGTGGGTGTGGGTGTGTGTTAGTGGGGGGTCGGGAGTTTGTTTATTGTTTTGTGCATGCAGCATATTTTTTTTTTGTGCTTGTGTATGCTGAAATATAGAACTGTGGGGCATTGTGTGTGTGTGTGTGTGTGTGTGTGTGCGCTTCATGTTCACCTTAGTGTCTGCTTGCCTTGTTAGTATGGATAGATTTGCAGGAAAGAGAGAGAAGGCAAGAGAAAGAATGAGACAGAGAAAAAGTGTGAGAAAATAGCAGGTGGTTGAATGAATGAGAAAGAAAGATAGACAAAGATAGAGACAGAGAGAGGGGGAATGGAAGACAGTGAATGTCAAACTCCTCTTGACCTCCTTACCACAAAGTCAGATGTCTGTGAGATGGCACTCATCTGTGTGACTGAGAGATTATGTATGTGCTCAGCTGCTCATATATCCAGATTGGTACTCGTGCTAGCAGGCCCTTTCATTAGTTGGATTTTGCTCAGAGGTCCGGCTTATGCCAAATGTAGTCTTGTTGGGCCCTTGGCATCCTTGCCACTGGACCCACGTGAGGACTGTGTGCATTAACGCCCTTCTCTGTCCATTCTCCAGCTTGGCTGTTGTGGCTGTAAATACTAATGGAGATTTACAGTACAACAGCCAAGTCCACTGCAAGCCAATTCCACGGCCAGAGAGAAAACTTTGAAAGACTGGGGCTTTTTGTGGAGATAAATATATTATCTTGTCGCGTGAGCGTTTTGTATCTTTTTTTTTTCTGGTCAGCTGGTTGAGTAATAACCCTTTGGCTGGAGGACAAGAGGAGGACTTAACTCTCGGCAGCTCACACTCACACAGAGAGGCTTTAAACGCCACTCGTGCCACTTGTCACTGGAGCAGCACCAGCTCCACGACATGTGACTTGATTTTTCCTAAAAGCCGCAGTCATAGCAGCTGGCCTCCACCCCCGACGCTTTCCCCACACATCCCACCCACTCACTCCCTCCTGCCCAATCAGCATCAGAGGCATGCAAGCTTCTTGTATAGCTAAGCAGTGATTGGGCCAGCTGTGTGTCACCTGACCTCTGTTCGCCATGCCTAGTAGAATAACCCTCTGTTAACAGTGTATGCATGACACAGACTCAGCATGAGCAGAGAGGGCATAGAGATGATATAGCCTAATGATTTGGCCCCGCTTTATAACTAGTTCCCAAATATTCATATTCCTGACATTACTTTGATAGGATAAGAACAATGTATGCGTTATATTAAATGTATTCAAAGGAGTCAAAATATGTCTTATGTGCTATTTGCACAGGTGCACATAGAGTACATCCTTGTAAAATAATAATTGGCCAAATGACTTTATTTACTTAGCACATAGTGTAGTAGTAGTGTGAAGTGGGACCGATGACGAGACGGCTCACACTGAGATAATTATGGGACAGAGAGACTACAGTTTACAGTTTTAAAATACAGTAAATGAACAGGAACCAACTTTTTTATACGGCTGGCTAACGATCCTCTGTACAAACCCTCTCAAGCTTTTACCCCCAGAGAAATGATCACATTTTCCTCAATGGTGAACTTTAAGAATAGTCTCAGCGGCCAAAGTGTTTTAAACGGTTTGTCTTTGATCACTTTCCCTCATGTGCAGATTAACTTAAAAGCATCTTTGAACAACACCAAAAGATCTTTTTATTATTTTTTTTTTCTTTTTTCGACATTCCAGTTACCAATGTCTCCCCTCTTTGCAGAGATCTGGTGCACACAAAATGGTGCAAACCATAAGTCAACAGCTGCTACACAACCCAAAACAGCATGAAAACCTCTGTTCTTTTCATGGGGCGGTTTAAGATCAGCAATTCTCTCTGGCCTTTACCAGAAGCAGATTTTTCATGTTCATTGATAAATGGCTCTGTTTGAACATCTATAACATCATGGTCTGCACAGGCTCACTGATGACAGATATGCCAAGAAGCAAATGAAGAGTAAAATCACTCAGATATCTTGGACCCTAGGCAGGTTTTGACTGCTTCCCAGTAAAATTTTCATTTTTATTTAGCCTACATCCCATATGCTTGAAAAAATATACTGCATATCTCTTTCTCAACAATTCTTTTGTAACTTCTTATAAATTATTTTTACATAACCATGCAGGTAATGAAATACGTGTAAGTTCTCTTCGTATTGGTTTGAGAAACCTCTAGAGAGACTAGCTTTAAAAGTGCATTGAACAGCGGTCAATTGATGACCAAGCCGTAATCAATCAACAGCTATCCAAACTAATTAGGAAAACTACAATTCACTGTCTCTATTTCGAGGTAATTGGGTATGTGATGCTTTTGGAACATACAGCAGATTCAACTGAAATAGAAAATAAGAGCTTGTTATTTTGCGAAATGAGTAGAGAGAATAGAGATGACACGTTTGAAAATAAATAAATAAAATACATAAATAAATAAATAAATAAATATAGTAGGAGTATAGAAATCGACGAAATTCATTCACAGCGATCCATGTCATTCATGTCGAGCGAATGTTCTTACGATTAGTGTGTAATTGCAGTCAATTTTGTCCTTCAGTTTCATTGCACAGACAGAAACGTATCCGCTTGCTTTTTAATGCTTTGATGAGTTCCTATTCAAAGTCCAGGACGTGCCTAGAATGAAAGACTGCGGTTACACTCAGAGCCGCACATTGCGCCACGCACGTATATTCTGACTGACACACACTCACACACACACACACACACACACACACACACACACACACACACACACACACACACACACACGCACGCAAAGAGGTAAGGGTGGCACACGCGTTTATGATTTCTGGCAAAACTCACTGCGGTGCCATGCTATCATGAAAAACCCGTGCCGAGGTGGAGCAGGTGCCCGTCTGTATCACTAGCAGAAGGGACCCGAGGGCGTTGTGGATACCTAACAAACACACGTTATGGACTACTGAATGCATCAGTCTCATTAAAGCGCCGTGAATATTTAATACTGGCTCGCGCCTCTGCTGGAAGGAGAGGCGCTATTCCAGCTCCTCTGGTGTGGAACTCTTCCATCTGGTGACGCTCTAGAAGTAGTCATCAATTCTTTATGTCTGCAAGACACCATTCGGAAAATGGGTGGCAGTAGTGTAGCTTTCCCCATCTTCTTCACATAAATGTTTAACTCAAACAGATACTACTAAATGTACCCAGAAGTCCAATTACGCGATGCCGCCTGTGGGGAAACAATACCACATATAGTGAGAGGATACACGCGGCTGCAGCTGCTCTTGCTGAACATCCACAGGTTGTCCATCCATTCAAGTATTTCACTGACCTATTCACCTTTCTTGTCTGGACATATAAGTGTTTCGCTACACCTAAGCAATACTAAATGTCGAATAAATGAGAAGAAAAACGCCTCACTCATGTTTCGGTCTGATTTTAACCCCAGTAAACCTTTTGTAGGCGGTGGCATTTCTTGACCTATGACTAGGCCTCCGTGTTTAATGATGAGTTAAGTGTTAGGCAGAGCGATTCAGCGTTGGTGTAAAGGTCGGCCTGGTATGTCAAATATAGTTGATGGTTAACACACTTTGTCTTAGAATCGTCATATCATATAGGCCTATTTGATTTGCTTGTTTGTATGATTGCAACTTTTAATAGATAAGTGCATGCTGCAGCAACTTCAGTACAGCGTGCTCTTTCATGGAGGTAGGCTATTATAAAAGCAGTATGGTGCCAAATATCTTTCAAGGGCATGTATGTTCAGTCAAATTCTACCTCCGATGAAGACGTAAGACTAGTGCATTCTGTTCTTCTTGTGCACGTAGTTTATTTGCTGGTGGTTGCTGAATCTAAAATGTAATTCATTTGAATTTGACTTAAATGTTTGTACCCCTCCCCGGTTCATCAAGCATCTCCTTGACTGCACCTGTGCACCGGCGCTGTCCGAGGTACTGAATTGGTTTATATGACTTACCACGGCGCTCCGATACAACACTCAAGTGCAATTACAAATACAAAAACGTTTTGTATAAGTGCGTATCAGACAGCTTCGTCGACAAAATACTTGCCATCCTCTAAAATTGCCATTGTCACTTCATTTTTCGTCGTAGGCTGCGCTTACATCAACTCCTGCAGCGCTGCAAACGCACAAACACAGGTTGAAGTCCCTGCAGAGCTCGCAAGATCAGATATAATGATGTGATGTTGCCACGTGTGTGACCATGCAGCAGCAGAAATCGCTTAAGGATGATGCAGACAGGCCGCCGGAATTGTCACAGATGATATCATATTATTATGCACATCCTTCGCAAACTGACGGGGCTTCAAACAACAGCTATAGCTGTTACCACAGAGCTCGCTCAGTATGAACTTTGCCTTTGGTCTACCTCGCAGTAGTTGTCATGTCAATAACCAACACATAAAGCGCTGTGCTGAGCTGTGATGTCTCTCTCAACGGACTCAAAGGACTTCCAAAGATCCATTTTCATTACAATAAACTGCGATGTGGTCATTGAGAGTCCTCTGCACTTGCACTTGTATTGATCTATGGATGTACTTTGGAGCTGTGGGTAATATCATGTCACAATATCTTTGCCATTGCCAAAGCCAACTTACCTTGCGCAGGGATATATCTCGTTAAGCCTAACTTTAAAGCTACGCTCTCTTAGTAATTGACTGTTTTACAAATAAGAAGCACGCGCGTGCGAACCTTACCTCACAGGGCATGGTGGCTAACATCAATAGCAGGAACATGGCACTGAAAAGATGCATTCTCCCCGTAATGTCAGCGTTCCGACAACCCGCAACTCCTCTCCGTCTGCCCGCACTTTCCACTGCTCAATTTGGAAGGTCTCTTACGACCCGAGACAGATTCCGTCAAAGCTCTGTATAGCGTGCGCGACGATCCTCATCACCAGCCGTGCGCGCTTCGTTTATTCCACTCACGGACGCAGATTACCCTTCCGTTGGTCGGCACAACGATGAGCACTGTGCCTTGTGATTAGTCCTGCGCTCTTGCCTTATTTATGCCTGACACCACCGGGTCAGCTGTGACACAGCTGTATTGAATTGTGGCTGAGGGAAAATACGCGATACGGGCTTCCACGGAAACGTAGAAGGGACGAGTCTCAGTTTTTAAAGCGCGCGGCGGTCAGATAGAGGTGGAAGTGGCAGAGGTTGTGAGGTGTCCAGTGTGTTTCTAAAGAACGGACGCTAGGAGCAGCATATATTTATTCTCCAGAAGCTGTTTCAAAGAAAAGACCTCTGATGCAGTCCAATAATCAGTGTGCAGGAGGGTTGGCAGTTGGGGATTCACTAGGCGCCTGCTAACACTTTGGATTTCTATCTGAATGACAAACAAAAAGGAGGATGCCCCGGAGTTAGAGATGACATTAAGTGAAATGTGTGATGATTATCTTTGGATGGTGTTTGCATACCTTGATATTTGAAACTGACAGTGAGACCTAAGCAGATTTAGAGCCAGGCTTGAGTAACCCCCTCTACTTCATTATGTGCATTACGCCCGCCCGCCATCACACACACACACACACACACACACACAGGCACACACACACACACACACATAGAGAGAGAGAGAGAATGTGGTAGGCCCTTCTGATCCTCTTGCATTTTGACAGTCTAGGCTTTCATAGCCTCAGGCCATTCTGAACAGTGCATTAATAATATACTATTTGCCTCTGTCCTGAATGAATGTGGTCCTCAGAAACGCATCTCAACAGTGCTATTATCACAGCTCTTATGTTATTATGAGCCAGAGGTAGGCTGCTGTCTCCTCTTTAGGTGATTCCACACCAAGATGGTTCACAGCTTGATTTCCAAATGGTATAATGACAATGAATCAGTTTTGGGGGAGAAAACTATGTTATGCAGAGCGCAAAACAGCATTTGATTTTCTGATTTAAACAGATGCATGAAAACTATGCATGCTCTGGTTGTGTTTATTGTATCGTTCAACTTTTGAACTGACATGTTCAGTAAAGAAAGAGACTGCAGGATATAATGTTAAAGCAAACAACTTAATGCCTGGCCCCATGGTGTACATTTCTGAGGTTGTGTTCTTGTCATTTTTCAAGCCAGTAGACCTGCCCATGATGACAGCCCAGGTTTTGTTTTGAAATGGGGCCTGAATATTGGCTACAAGTTCCATTTTTAAAATATTCAAGCCCTATGCCCTATTCTGTCAGTCAAAGCAACAGCCAGCATCCTCTCTGGCTTTGCAGATTATTCACAATTGTCTGTGATCTTGATGGTGAATGGTGATAGGCTACTTGCTCTTCCTAAATGTTAAGCTACCTGTTTAGCATTGTTTACAAACTTGAATAATTTAATTTAAGCTAATACAATTTGCTACTTGAACTTCAAAGTGCTACATCTGTTTGTACACGAACCTTCAGTTTATTCTCTCTAAAGACTTTTATAAATAGAATAAATGCAGTGCACACTCTGTTGGCAATGCACTGCGTTGTACAAGTAAATTGAAGTAAATTAATTTTGAAAAATAGAGATGTACATATTGAATTAGTAAGTTTTCTTTTTTTCTGTCTCTGAACCTCTAGAAAACACACCTGAATGACGATATATGTAAGTATCCTCTGTTCATCTGTGAGGGAAATTCGGTCTTTGCAATTATCCCATCGGTGAATTAGTGACACAAAGCACACAGGTGAAGCACTCACTAACCCAGAGCTGTGGACAACCTGCTGCTGCGGAGCCTGGAGAGAAGTCAGGGGTTGGGGACTTTACTCAAGGGCACCTTGAGAGCATGTTCAGTCTCTTCTCCTGCCCACAACTTTCCTATTGGGCAGGGATCAAACCACCCTTCAGTCACAAGTCCGACACCCTAACCAGTAGGCCACGGCTGCCCCAATACTATGTTACCTATATGTTATCGATCTGCACTGTCAATTCAGATAAAAACATCTACATGAATGATTGTACAGTTTAATGTCACTTATCAAATGCTGTAGCTAGCAAGCAATTGCTATTACAGTTGCTGAGGCACATAATATCGCACTCTTTCTTTGTGGCCAATGGCAGCAAAAAAGCCTAATGTGAGTCAAGCAAGGTTGGTTAAGTTCACTTTAGGTATGCCTGTGAACAGAAATATCTGATCTAAACAGAATGGCTGAATGAATAGCTGGACCTTTAAACATAGAGAAGCTCTGAGCATTTTTCATTATTAGGCTACAAGATTATCTGCTTGCTGCTTGCTTGTAAATTCAGAATGAATTAGAACTTTCAAAACAAAACAAGGCATCACCTTCTATTTGATACAGAACTATTCTGCCTGTTTAGATTTTTAAAACATTGTGCCACAAGGTTTGGTAATCTGGGTCCAATATTCTGTTACCTTTGCAATACTCCCTTTTTTTGTTTTCCTGTAGACTGTTATTTAATGACCTCCTAGGGATGGTTTTATAGAAACCCACCCTTCAATCTCAGAAAACATGAAAAAGTATAAGTATATAACTTGTAAGGGTGTGGCAGCTCAAACCTTTCTTCTCCTTTTACTCCAATGGCCATCCTTGCAACTTCATGCAATGATAAATTGCAGTGTTACTTTCAGCAAGGATGAGCTAGCTATAGGTGATGCATTTAATTCTTGGGCAGGGTTGGGTTGGGGCGGAGGGGCTTGTGCCAGAGATGAATGTTCCCCTGGAGTCACCGAGGCTGCATGGAATCTCTGAGGCAGATGCGATTAGACTAAAGTAGAAGGAAAGAAAACGCTCTGCATCATCCCAGATCTGTAGCCAATCAGGAGGCTGCGTATTGTTTGCTTTCTCTCTTTCTCTGTATCTATCTGACCTCACTCTCTGTTTTTTTTTGTCTCCCTGCTTTGTCTTTCCTTCTCCCTTCTCCCTCCCCTCTTTTCTCTTTCTCTCATCCCTCTTTCTCTTTTCACACTCCACTGCGCTGTTTGAGGAGGACATGGTGCCAAAGTATCAGTGCTCTCCTCTTGTGTGTGAGGGATTGTGTCTCTAAGACCAGCTAAAGTGTCAGGGCTTCACCACTATCATTGTGTGTGTGTGCGTGTGTGTTTGTGTGTGTGCATGTGTTTTGGTGAGACAGTAAGTGAATAAGTGTGTATTCACTTTTTTTTTTCATTATTGTTTCTCACATTTGCTGATTGTTTGCAGAGAAAGAGACATTTCTGAGCAGGGGGCTCCACCATGTCATTGATTTCTGGTTATTACTGTAATCAAATCAACTCAAAATGGAAAGAGATTGCTGACCATGAGCATATTGACAAGTGTGAGAAGGAAACAGCACATAACACTTCGCTGGGGGATAGAACTGTTTCTCATGTAATGCAACATTGCTTGGTCCATCAATGCAGCTCAACAGGAAGTTGCAATACCACTATACATTAGACTGAGTCGTCGTTTATTTTGAAACAATCATTTCCTTCCCAGGAGCATCCTATTGTAGGCCTTAAAGTAGCATTAAGCAGACTAATATCAAATGAATGGAGCCTTCAGTGCAGGCTGTGTGCTTTGGGATTAAACATCTAACAGCATCATGTAGGACTCTGCTCCTGCTGCAGCCCTTGAGTTGGTTTCCCTTTAAATCTAACATCGTGTTCTGCTTAGTATGGAGGGGCTCCTTGAAATGTTTTCCTATGCTCTGTGGAGAATTATCCCATCTGAATATCAGCTACCTCGGTTGCGGCTTATTTAAGATTGCATTTGCATGTACAAAAAGTGTGCCGCGCTCGGTGGGGGTGGGAGGACGAATCTGACAGAAGAATCCAAGCAGAGTCGCGATCCTCTGAGTCGGCGGGTGCACGCGGCTTTGAGACTCAGCGAAGCATGGCGTGACAGCGGTCTCACTCCTGTCTCTCTATGCAAATTCCACATTTAATGCACACACTGATCTACCCTGTGAGATTTTAACTTATTAATACTGCCACTGAATCTTTAATGTCGCCGGCCCAGGAGATATTAACTCCAATATTGAATGTGAGCCCTCATCTCTTGTGGAGACGTCACTGTCACACAGTCACTCCGGAGGTTAAAACCACAGCAGCGGTATTGAAATTGATACTTTGTCCATTATCAGTATCATCGATTGACTTCGCATCTTATCAGTGTGTCATAAATTACGAGAGAGATTACGAGGGCCCAGGTTTGAGTGGGGGCAATGCAACACAATTAGTTGTGTGTGTTTTTGAGCAGTAAACTGTCAGGGTTGAGTGCAAGTTGCTAACATTCTAAAGCCAGAGGATACCACCTGCAGTGGCAACAGCTGCAAGGTCAAGGGGTTCATTCCCAGAGAACTCACCCTCTAAAAACTGTTTGCCTTTCTCACACTGTGGGTCACTTGGGATACAACACATCTGCTAGATGAATGCATGTAAGCATTCTGTAGCTTAAGGTAGATCATTTTGAAGCACCTGCAGCATACACAAGATTAATGAGTATCTAGGTGGAAACTGGAGCCGGGCATCATAAGCAATAGTAACAAAATTCAGAGCTGGCCATTTCACAGTAGAAAAGTGTAAACAGCTGATTGCTCCGTAGTCAACAACAGATGGAATCAAAAGTGGCATTTCAATACCTCCCTGGGCTCTGGCACATTTAGGGTGGCGTGGAGGGCAAGAAAGCATCTGGGAGGTATTTTTAACACATGCGCATGCAGACAGTGTTTGTGTTGACCAGGGCCTGAGCGCTGGGCTTTTGTGTGTGTAACATCTGTCTTCATTCAAAGATAGACCAGCTGGGTCTGTGGGGGACAGGAGACTCTGAAGAGGGTTTGTGCTGTTTGCTGACAACACTGGTCGCAGAGATGACAATATGAATAATATGGCTGATGAATAAAAGCAAATTTGGTGAATAAAACGTCTCTCAGAGGGCACACACACACTATGTGCATTTATTGCTCACACACACACACACACACACACACACACACACACACACATACACACACACATACACAATTGTTCACAAAGTGCGTGTTCACACACTCACACACTTCCTCCCTACCTCTTTCTCTTTCTCTTTCTCTCTCTCTCTTTCACACACATACACACACACACACACACACACATACAGAAAGCCTGCATGCATGGAATCAAACAGTAATGATATATTCATTGAGTTAATCTCAGTGGCGTGTGCTTAATTGGATGAATAAAAAAGTGATGCATAATGCGTCAGGAGAATAGGAACTCAGAGTTCCGTGTCGCTGGCAGTGTCTCAGACCAGCAGCCATTTGTTGAGGCATGTTACTCTGCCTTTTCTTCTTCTTCTCCTCTCTGCACCATTGGCACAGCCAATGCAGTTCATGTTTTTTCATGTATTTATATTCCTTCAAAAATGTTCAGTTGTCTTTGGGTTTACATTTTTTAAGATATTAGACACAGAAATAGATGACTTTGTTTGGGATAAGTGCGTATTAGACTAAGCAAATATATTTTAGGGATGGCTGATTATGCTGTTCATTCCCAAAACTGACACACAGGTCAATTCTACATAATCATTAAATACATACATGAAGATATATATTCTCTTCAGCTGCAAGTCTATTTGCAATGAATTTACAGAAATACATTTATATAATTTTGATAGATTTCATTATCAGTCCAATTTCAATATTATAGTTGTAGTATTATAGTATTGTTTTGGCTTGATTTGTTTTTATAAGATAATAACATTGAAATTGCAGTTTGAGAGAGATTACTTGGAAATTATTATAAAAACAACTTAATTTTTGCAAATTGGGGATGGACTTAGTACTTAGATCAAATCAAAGATTAGGACTGGGAGTTGGGAAAAAGTCTGTATGTGTGTGTGTGTATACAGTCAGCTACGGTCAGTTAAGAATGAAAACAAAAACAATGCAGCTGCCTTCAGGCGATGCTGTTCCAATGATGTCCCAACGTTCTCTCTGCTTCTCTCATCCAATTACAAGGCAATGCAATTCCTTTTTTCCTTGAAGCCTGCAGTGCCTTTGACTCTGCAAACATTAATTTGATCACAGTAACAAGCAAGCACAAATTGTTGATTGACAATGCACTTGGCACATGTCAGAGTGGGCCATTCTTGAGGGTAAATCTCCAAGCAGCTATTTCCTGACAGCAAGCCAAGATAGGCAAACAGATAAGACTAACTGGAGGCTTTGGGGTAAGATTGGAGGAAATGTTTACTTGACATACAAGCATGCCTTGGCAACTAGTATGTAAACATGAACACTGCATGCAGATTTTGTTCGTTTGGCTGCCTCTCCTCTAAACCAACATGTAATTGAGGCACAAATAAATGAGAATGACTATTAGACTGAGGAGCTGATGGAAAAGAGATTAGCTAATAGCCTGTTAGCCCATACTTATGAGTGGGTAAATATGATGGAACATGACATGAACCTTTGGATGTGTCTCAAACATGACTCAGATATCACTCAAACATTGGCCATTGGTCAAGGCTTTCATCATGTAGCTCAAAATGTTTGCAACAGTCCACTGGCAGTGGATCAAACAGAGAATGTGAAGTGACGTCACCGGCAGGTTCAGTCCTCTCTGTTTTCCCTTCTGTCTCAGCCACAGCAGTTTGGCAGATTGGTGACAGTCTGATAGACTGACCCCCTCTACGGGAAAAACAAACACCAGTGAAGTGAATATACACATCAGGCAGGAAAATATACTTCCCTAGCGGCAAGCTGCAGACAGAGGGAGGGGCATAGGGGCACTGGGACCACCAGAGTTTTTTTGGGGGGTGGCACAGAGTGGTACTGCCAGCCCCTTAAACCCTGTCTGAGAGAAAGAGAGAAAGAGAGGGGAGGGGGGTTCTGAGGATGCTGGTCTCTCTGTGAGGAGGCTGTCGCCTGTTGCCTCACTCTCCCGCCCCTCCTGGCAACTCTGTGTGCCACACAAGAGCAGGCTGCTGCTGGCACCGACTGAAGACAGATAGAGAGAGAGAGAGAGAGAAACTGAGAGGATGGCATTGGTGCAAAGCAAGACAGAATAGCGAGAGAATGAAAGAGAGAAGGAAAGTTGGACAGCAGTAGACAGAGAGAGAGTGAGAGAAAGAGAGCAAGAGAGGCCCAGAGAGAGAGAGGGAAAGAGTCAAAGGAGAAATGAGAATGGTTTTCCATAATTAAGCAGATAGTAGCGATTACGGCGGCTTAGCTTCTGAGCACGGCGCGGCACCCATTCAGTCTCATTATGAAGTTAAATACTCCAGACCGTCACTGACGGCTTAATTACACTTCTGAGACGGAACAATCACTTTAGGCCCTTTGGCGCTGTCCTCGAACCTGCTCCCAAACACGCTGAATTAACAGAAGAGAGGCGGCACGGTCTCTCCTCCCCGTTTTTCCGCCCCCTTTCTTGCCTCTTTACGCCGGAGTGTGAGAATTGGAACGGCGTATAATTAAAAGACATTATTGCTCTGCGTGTGCCGCCCCCGCCGCTTGGCAGTGTGTGGTGCTCCAGTGTGACAATCCTCGCTGGCTGGCTCTGTTTATGCACTTTGTGTGTGTGTGTGTGTGTGTGGTGTGTGTGTGTGTGTGTTGGGGTGCGGTAGTGTTGAGTGGAAGTACAATAAATGCTTCTACACACAAGGAACATATTGTGGGTCTGTATAGGTTACACACCTATAAAGTACACACACACACACACGCACGCACGCACACACAGACACACACATGCTTTCTTCCTCTGCCTATCTCTCTGACGTCTCCTCCCTCATTGATTTCTCTCCCTCTCCTCCCCTCTTGCCCCCACTCTATATAAGCCTCTCTCTCTCTCTCTCTCTCTCCTCTCTCTCTCTCTCTCTCTCTCTCTCTCATGTCTGTGGGTCTCCGTGTGCCCAGCCTGCTCCTTGCTGCCCTGGTGTACTCGCTCACCTCCATCCGGGGTGCACTGTGGGCGCTGAGGAGTCAGCACATCCAGCCTATGGCACAGCACAGCACAGCGCCCTGCCTATTGTGAAGCCCCTCCCTTCTCCCTCCTCTACACCTCTGCATTATTCAAGACTGGCCAGTCATCACTGAAGCCCTTCTTAAATACCCCACCCAGGATGCTGGATGCCTCCCAGATACCACAGATGTGTGTGTGTGTGTGTGTGTGTGTGTGTGTGGTGTGTGTGTGTGTGTGTGTGTGTGTGTGTGGTGTGAGGTTTCTGTTTTGCAGTATCATAACAGGGAAGGATGCAAAGTCCAAACGTCTTTTCCCCCGTTTGCCTCTAACTCTTTTAGCGCTCTGGCTCTTTTGTTTTCAGCTCTTACACTCTCACTCTCCACACTCCCATCCAGCGAACACACACACACACACACACACACACACATACACAAACTCATACACTCACACACAACTCACCTCCAGGCACGAATACACACACTAAGACACACACACACACACACTTTTTCCCTTTCCTGAAGGCCTTCATTAGATAAAAGGAAAACAATTTTGCAATTGCAATTATTCAGTGTAGCCAAGCATGGCTCTGTGTGACAAAGCAAATAGTATTTTCTGCAGTTAGCTGTCCCCGCTACTAATACAGGCCTGGGCGAGGGAGAGGGAGAGAGAGCAGGAGCATCGCTTGGATGACTGCAGTGCTTGGGGTGTGTATGTGTGTGTGTGTGTGTGTGTGTGTGTGGTGTGTGTGTGTGCTTGGGGGGGCGGGGGTTGGGGAGGATCGTCAGACATTATTTACCTCACTTATGTGGCTGTTGATGGAGGGGAGATTGGCAAGCTCCTGCTGCTCCTGCTGCTGCTGTTGTGGCTTCTCCCCCCCAGTTTCTCCTGAGTGTGAGGCTCTGCAGAGGTCAGGGGGGTCTGTGAGGGTTTGGGTGCTACATGATGGAACACTGAGGGGGGATGCTTGGAATAAATCATCTAAAAAGACCAATGCTTTCTCTCTCTTTCTCTGTATCTCTCTCTGTCTCTGCATCTATGTGTGTGTGTGTGTGTGTATATGTGTCAACATGAAGGGACATGATGGGTGGATGGCTCCATGGCAACGGAGCATGGGTAAAATGTTGGAAATGATCTGAGGAATGTCAGGTAAGACTGACACACTGACTTATGGGAGGGGTTGGTATAACTGGCAAGTGTTGCGCCCCAGAAAGGTACTCAGAGTCGGTGGAGTATGATTGTGTGCTTTCTCTCTCTTTCTTTTTTTTTTTCTTTCTTTTTTCCTCTCCACTCACTCAATCTCTCGCTACTCTCTCTATCTTTTTTTCTCCGTCTTGACTCTCGATCTTACTCTCTTTCTCCCTCTCTATTCTCTCTTTCTCTCTCTCCCTCTCTACTCTCTCTATCTCTTTGGATAGCTAGGCTTTCTCAGGGCCACTGGCTGCGTATTCATCCTCTGCATTCTGGCCAGCACCCATCAAGGCCAATCAATACTGTGGAATCTGGAGCACGAGACCGACAAGAAATCATCTTGGTGAAATTGAGGGTGGGGGGTGGGGGTGTTTGGTGGGTTGTGGGTTGGAGGGTGCTGTGTGTGTGTGTGTGTGTGTGGTGTGTGGTGTGTGTGACATAGAGCAGAATGGTGGGGAGGGGTGGTAAACTGATGGGGTTATGGTGACGTTTTTCACACGCAGGTCGTTTCTCGATCACTGGACAAAGGATGACTGATGCCTGTGATTATGGCCCGTAATTCCGGTCGTTATGGTGAGTACATCCACAGGGTGGACAGCGTGAGAGGCCTCGCTGAGCACCCACCGTTACAGATGGGTGCTGTTGCACTCGTGAGAGAAGAAGAGAAGCAGGCACTAACACACTTATCCTTCCTGATGATTGGGTGTAAGGAAAATAAAAATAGCCCTGTATGCAATCTGTCATAGACAATGTTTCAGCCTCTTCACTCTGGAATGGCGTATACTGTACAGCGTTGCTTAGACGGGTCTGTTTGTGTCTGATTGGCTATCGTGGGAGTGGGTGATTGCCATGTCCGCAGCCCTCAGCTGCGCGTCAGTATGAAGCTCAGCCCCAAAGGAGGTATGAGAGGAAAGGTTAATCTCGTGTTGATTCCTTGTTGTTGTTTTTTTGGGGGTCTGCTGTTGTTTTGTTTTCCATCCCTTCTTTTCTTCTCTTTTATCCCTCCTGGACAGAGATAGCATTAAGCCCATTCAGCATGCACCAGCAGCTATACTTGTTGGTCTGTGGCGGTCGTCCCTGTTCCAGGTAGTGACTAGATGAGACATCACAGTGTGATAGCATTCCCAGAATTCTCTATGAGTAATCAGTATTCCAGGAGAGCTCAGGGCAGAAACAGGCTCCTGTGTGAGACAGCTGTTAGTAAAAATGCCTATCCTGCATGGATGTCTTTTTTTCCTTTCTTTCTGTGAGATGGACTTTCCAGGGTGCATCGTCAAGCCTGGCGCCTGCAATCATTTATGCCTTGCTGAAAATGCATGTCATCTACATATACTTTCTCTCTCCATCCCTTCTCTCTCTCTCTCTCTCTCTCTCTCTCTCTCTCTCTCTGTGTGTGTGTGTGTGTGTATGTGTGTATGTGTATAAAGTGTGTGCTGCTGAGAGACAAACAAAGCATGGCAGTGCAAAGCGATGTGTAGCAAAAGGAAGAGAGAGAGAGAATGGACAGAAATGGAGTGAAGTGTGTCCAGGGAGTAGATAGAGCTCTGGTCACTCTAGTTATCCTCAGTGCTCTTCAAACATTGCAGTGCTTTGGTGCAAGCCTCATCAAACCGCCCCCTCACCACCACCACCCCCAACACATCCCCCCACCCCTTTTTCCTGCCTGTCTCCCACTCTCAATTTCCCCGCAATTCAATTTCACTTCATCCCATCTCTGTCTTTTCCATATAAAACACCCTCTGCAATTATTCCTCTGGTGTTCATATCTCTGCTGGTTGACAGCCTGGTCCACTCGTGCTGACTGCTCATCTCCCCTGGTCTCTGTGTGACCAGAATCAATTGGACAAAACTCACAGTTGAGTGTGTGTGTGTGTGTGTGTATGTGTACTTGAACCTGAGTGGGTATGCTTATCTATAAGTGTGTGTTTGTGTATGCATATATGTGTGTGCATGTGTGAGTGTGTGAGCTTGAATCTGAGTGTGTGTGTGTGTGTGTGTGTGTGTGTGTGTTGTTAGAATTTTGTGTAATTTTATGTGATCCCTTGCTCCCTGTTTCTAACTGTCAAATGAATAACTGTTTCTCGACGTGTACTTAGAATTATCTGCTCAGCTAAGTCTGTACAGAATGTTCAGTCAACAACTGGTAGACTTGGTGGAGACCTTAGAAATAGCCTTGACCAAGTGATCATCTGTCGATACTCGTCAGGACACTGGCGTCAGTATGGATAGGAATGTGCCTGTTTAGGCTAGGTAATTTCGAGTGCTGCAAGTGTCCCTGAGTTTTGCACGTATATGGAGTTGTGCCAAGTTTAGGGACTGGTCAAGTTAGGTTTTTTACTGTTTAGGATAGATTTATGATTAGACCTTGGAGTATATGTAGAACTCATTTTTCCGTGGACCGAGAGAGAAGGATCCAGACGAGCTACGCTACAACATCTTCGTGTCCTGTCTCAACCTCGCGGGAGAGACGGAAGAGTGACTTAGGCAGATAGTCTTTAGACTTCGCTTTGTTACTTCAACCTTTTTATTTTTCTATCTAATCAACAGTTGTAATTCATTTAATTAATCCTGTAATAAATCATTGATCCTGATCCAACGTAACCGAGTCATCCAATCTTCTATTTCGCTGGGAAGAGAACACAACGCAATTTAAAGGTGAACAGTAACTTCAGGTGTAAAGTTAAACTGGAAAACACCAAAAATCCAACAGATGGTGCCGTGACCCGGATGCTAGAAAAGATTAAGAGACTTTTGAAAAATCCAGTGGGAGTGCCGTATTGCCCGTGGGAGAGCTGAGCTGGACTCTGCTGTCTTGGAGCTGTGCCGGTGCCCTGCTGACCTGTGTCTGAACTTGCCTGTATGCTGACGGAGCGTGGACGAGAGGGACGCCTCTACTCCAACTCTGATCTACTATTAGGTGGGGAGCAAATCTCTGACTCTTTTCCTGGTATAGAAATTAGAATTAATAGCTGCACTTCCTAGTTTGATGAATAACTATCTGAAATAGAAGCTGGATGTAATTGAGTACCTATGTCATTGGTTTTTGAGCTCAAGAAATCATTGATATAAGATAAGTAAAGGCCTGAGTAAACTTAGATTCGTGCGAATTAAAAGAACGAAATTTCCAAGGGTCTGAGAACCCAGAGTGAGAGTGGTACCCAAATAACTAGTGAAAAAGTTAAAGTGGTGGCAGTGGCGTGATTGAATGTTTTAAAATATTTATGTGTAATCCTATATGCAGTGTTGGGATATTGCATGTTTTGATGGATGTTGTGAATATTCTGAACGTTTACAATTACGGAAAAGCCTAGATTTGTTTTAGGTGCAAAGTGGGTTAATTAATGCGAGTAGGTATTGATTTGAACGCCTCTTTGTGTGTCACGTAAAGCTTAACTTGATAAAGACTAGTTGAGTGAGAAGCATGCAAACTATCCTGTCTGAGAAGCAGATGAGAGATAGCTGTCATTAAATTTAATGAGAGAATTTACTCTGTTATTTCTGTCCCGCTGTGAGAGTGTGTAAAAGAGGGGGGTAGAGTGTGAAATCTGACCTTGACAGACTGCAGCTGGCAAGAGTTTAGAAAAACAACCTATCTGGGCTCCTAGAGTGGGGAGAGAGAGACAGATTAGAGTTCTCTAGAGGCGCTACTTTGTGTTATTTGTGCTTTGTTGTGTTTTCTTTGTTTTTGTGCAATTGCTGTCCCATTTATAAAAAAAAACCAGAGCCTGTACGATGGCTGAAGCAACGGGAATTTATTCAGATGATGAATATGCTACCGGTGAACAAAAGTTCCAAAGCAAGTTGAGAAATGAGATGATACGAGAATTGTCTCAGAGTGTAATGAAAGAATTCAAGCTGGACAAGATCGAAAAGAGGGTAATAGAGGGTCTGAAGTGGGCGTTCAATGACCTATCAAAGGTGTTGAAGAAATGGAAGAGTGGCAAACGTAATAAAACTCCCTTGGCCATGGTGTCTATGAGCCAGCTGAGAAGGCACGAGATGGATAACCTGAAGAGGGTCCACCGCAAAAGATTAGAAGATGAGAAGACTGCAAGAAAGAGTTTCCAAAAGGATGCAAACCGACTGAAAACTGAAATGGGTTGTCAGGCAGTCATGTCCCAACGACAAGATCAATGTATGGCAGTCCAAGCCACAGAGATTGAGAAGCTGAAACAGCAGTGTGCTGCGCTGAGAAGAGGTGACGAGGGCATGGAGGAAGCCTCCCCTGAATACTACCAATCTTCAGACGCGTCAGCGCCACCTTGTGAATGGGCGGAGGATAATCCCCCGAGAGCCCCGACTCTTCCTAGTGGTCCAAACGCAATATACTCAGGAAGTCAACACCTGATGGATGATGACCATGTGCGCCCCCTACGCACAAGAATGCAGCAAAACAAAACTGGAGACAGCAAAGATAAGAAGATAGTGGCCCACATCTCATACGTGCCGGCTCCTGTTGAAGCAATTGAAAGATGGGCCAAAGAGGCGAAACATCCGAAAGAAGTGGGACTATTGGATATGAAACCAGTAAAGCTGACTGGAAAAGTTCCCCCAAGCACGAAACAATATCCTAACAACCGAGCATGGGTTGAGTCATACAACGAGAAGGCTCAACCCTTGATGGACTTGCTAAAAGGAAGTCCTGAATCCAAAGCTAAAATCAGCCTGACTGAAGCCCAAAAGCAAACCTTTGAAGAACTAAAGCAAGCCCTGTGTGACGCACCAGCCTTGGGCATCCCAAACATCAACCGACCCTTTGTACTTTACGTCCATGAGAGAGACGGTTTCATGACAGCGGTGCTAACTCAGGAGCATGGAGGACTACAGAGACCTGTGGGGTATTATTCAGCGAAGCTCGATACCACCGCATTGGGGTTCGGCCCCTGCTTACGAGCTGTCCAAGCTGTCTTCCTGGCCATCCAAGCAGTGGCGAGTCTAGTGCTGGACCAGCAGTTGACGGTAAGATGCCCACACGCTGTGAACACTCTGTTGTCCATGAGAAAGGTTGCCAAAGTGTCAGACAGTCGATGGGGAAACTGGCAAGCAGTGCTAGAATCGCCCAACATCTCCATTCAAAAAGCTACTGTGTCAAACCCTTCAACATTCTTAACACCCAGTTCTGCCGTGGTGGAGGACGACCATTGTTGCGAAGATCTAGTTAAGCTGATGGATGAAGACCAATTCACAACAGAGGACCCGTTGCCGAGTCCTGATTTGATTTTATACACTGATGGATCTTCAATGGTGATCGATGGAATACGATGTGCTGGATGGGCGGTGACCAACGACTTTGAGGTCCTGAAATCAGACTCAATGGCGCCGGGAACATCGGCCCAACAAGCAGAACTGAAAGCTTTGGCCGAAGCCTGCAAACTTGCAGAAGCTAAAACAGCAAACATCTACACAGATTCAAGATATGCGTTTGGAATTGCCCACGACTTTGGACAAATATGGAAATTAAGAGATTTCTTGACTGCAAAAGGCACGCCCATAAAGAACGCTGAGCTAGTAGCGGAACTACTTGATGCGATGCAATTACCCAAAGAATTGGCAGTGATAAAAGTTAAAGCTCATACGAAAGACAACACAGCTGAAGCAAAAGGCAATGCAATGGCGGATGCAGCCTCTAAAACGGCTGCGCAAAAAGGAGGGGAATGTAGAGAAACGGACGGATTACAAGATAACGAAAATAATGAAATTTTTTTGAAAAATGACGACGAGAAAGCCTCAGAGAAATTATCAGACATCAAAACAATGCAAGAGGAAGCCACGTTAGGAGAGAAATGGACATGGATGGAAAATGCTGCTAAACGCCATGATGACCAGCTGTGGAGACATGGAACGAGAGTAGTAGCACCTGAAGTCTTGCTAAACCATTTAGCGGTACAAATACATTCTCTAGGACATGTGGGAGCTGAGAAGATGAAACACAGGTTTTCACAAGTGTGGTGGAATCCCAAGTTCGCTGCAGTTGCAAAAGACGTGGTGAAGAGATGTGTAACTTGCATGAGAAACAACAACGACAGCAAAGTCAAATTACCCATGTTGAAAACCCCAGCTCCACCAGGTCCGTTCAGACACCTGCAAGTGGATTATATCACCTTACCTCCATGCAAAGGCTACAGAGATGTTCTTGTCATTGTGGATAAATTCTCCAGATGGATTGAAGCAGTGCCAGCAAAAAGAGGAACGGCTCAACACACTGCAAAAGTGCTTGTGAAAGACTTCATCCCACGCTACGGTGTGCCGGACCAGATCTGCTCCGATCAAGGAACCCATTTCACTGGAGCCGTGTGTGCTGAAGTGTGCAGGATGCTAGAAATCCAGTGGCAACTGCACTGTCCGTATCATCCTCAGTCCTCAGGACAAGTTGAGAGAGCTAACCGAACTTTGAAAGAACGGCTGGCAAAGAAACATCAAGAGGGAGTGCCATGGCCTGATGCACTACCTGCAGTCCTGTGTAGTATGAGAGCTACTACCAACAAGGAAACTGGACTGAGCCCCTATGAAGTCATCACCGGACGACCAATGTCTTTGCCTGGGACTATCGATTTCAGGAAAGCTGACATACACCTGGTTTCAGAGGCTTTGTTGAACTACTGCATCCTACTCTCAGAGGCAGTGTCTACAGCAGAAAAGAGGGTGCGAGAAGCTTGGCGTGAACCATCTGAAGGGGGGCATTCGTTAGTGCCTGGACAACGGGTGATGATACACAAACCCCACGGCTAGCTCTAGAAGCTAAGTGGGAAGGCCCGTACGAAATACTTCTCGTTACTGACTCTGCTGTAAAAGTGAAAAGTAAATCAAAATGGATTCACGCTAGTCATTGTAAACTAGTTGAAGGCCTCTGAGCTCAAAAACCAATGTAGATCTTGTGTATACTTCAGATTTCCGTCAAACCTTCTTTTCTAGATTAGGGTAACTCAGGGAGGTAAGATTCACGGAAGACTTTATTTTCCTGAGGGTTTCTTGTTTTTACGGGAGGTCAGTTTGGGGAGGAGACAGAAGGGATGAGATAGGTTCATCTTTGAATCGTTCTGTCCTGCTGGAGTTAAGAGAAAGACAAAAAAAAAGTATAAAACTAAAAAAACCAATCATATGCTAAATTAGGTTTGTGTGTAACCATAGGAATATTAATCATAATGTTGAATACAAATTATGATAATCCAAAACCACATGCTGCTACTTGTAGATTAAAATCTAGACAAGGTTTTATGTTTCATGTGTCAACGCCATCTTTCCCATCTGATACTGCTGTGTTTGTTCTGTGTGTTTGTAAGTCTGTGTGCAGAATACTCTGAGAGAATTCCTGTGGACTGCTTAATCACTGAATGGACTTAATCGAACTGTAAACTTTGATTCATACTGCTGCTACCCTGGGAGAAGTCCAAAGCCACACCCCGTGCCGAGCCTCAAAGATGATGTCCAACCTGCAGACTGTTATGTTGAGTGTACTGTGTGTAGTGAATGAGATTATCTGTGTTTATGATAGTCATCAGGAGGTGCATAAAGATAATGTGTTTCTAAAAACTGCCCATGGATATGCTAAGGCTAAAGGTAAACAAGAATGTTGGGTGTGTGGGTTAATGCCATCAGCTGCTGAGACTTACATTTCAACTCTCTCAGGCATGTGATTTTGAGTTTGATTTGAAGTGGTGTTATGATTCAGTAGTAATTCTTTGATTTCTTTGATTTCTTTGATTTCTTTGATTTCATTGATTCTTTGATTTATTCATTGAATTTTGATGTGATCTGTAAAACTGTTGTTTTGTGATCAAAAGGGAGGAGTGTTAGAATTTTGTGTAATTTTATGTGATCCCTTGCTCCCTGTTTCTAACTGTCAAATGAATAACTGTTTCTCGACGTGTACTTAGAATTATCTGCTCAGCTAAGTCTGTACAGAATGTTCAGTCAACAACTGGTAGACTTGGTGGAGACCTTAGAAATAGCCTTGACCAAGTGATCATCTGTCGATACTCGTCAGACACTGGCGTCAGTATGGATAGGAATGTGCCTGTTTAGGCTAGGTAATTTCGAGTGCTGCAAGTGTCCCTGAGTTTTGCACGTATATGGAGTTGTGCCAAGTTTAGGGACTGGTCAAGTTAGGTTTTTTACTGTTTAGGATAGATTTATGATTAGACCTTGGAGTATATGTAGAACTCATTTTTCCGTGGACCGAGAGAGAAGGATCCAGACGAGCTACGCTACAACATCTTCGTGTCCTGTCTCAACCTCGCGGGAGAGACGGAAGAGTGACTTAGGCAGATAGTCTTTAGACTTCGCTTTGTTACTTCAACCTTTTTATTTTTCTATCTAATCAACAGTTGTAATTCATTTAATTAATCCTGTAATAAATCATTGATCCTGATCCAACGTAACCGAGTCATCCAATCTTCTATTTCGCTGGGAAGAGAACACAACGCAATTTAAAGGTGAACAGTAACTTCAGGTGTAAAGTTAAACTGGAAAACACCAAAAATCCAACAGTGTGTATGTGTGTGTGTGTGTGCATGCGTGTGTGAGCTTGAACCTGAGTGGGTGTCCATACGTGTGTGTGTGTGTGTATGTGATGCACACGTGTGTGTGTGTGTGTGTGTGTGCATGTGTGTCTTGTGTGTGTAAAATTAAAAAAAGCTTGCATCTGAGGGACTCTGTGGATCTGTAGGCATAATGCCTCTTCAAAGAGATAGCAGGAAGCAGTTTGGTTAGTAATAGCAGGAGACAAAAACTAACAGCAGATGGTGATTTCACTTTAGCATCACCCCTGTGTAAAGTCGTCTTGTCAGCCGTTTAAACATCAGCAGGCTTTTTAAAGCTCTACCTCTGTGGTTTATTAGTAATCAAACAGACCTGTAATTACATGCTGGACGTCTCCTCCCTTGTCATCGATTTACAAACTAAGGGAGGATTCCATCAAGGGAATTCAGTTTGGACCTGATGCTGAATACTGATACTCTCTCTCTCTCTCTCTCTCTCTCTCTCTCTCTCTCCTTCTCACTCTTCTTTCTCTGTGTTTCTCCTCACATGAGTCTGCCTGTCAGGAAGAAATACTTTCTGCCCATGTTTGGTGGGGGGGGGGTTGCCAGGAATAAATAAATGCGAGTTAACCTAAAGTCACCTGTGGTCTGCCTTCACCTTTCTTTGAACTGTTGGATGCTCTCTTCGTTAGTTAGGTGTGTGTGTGGTGTGTGTGTGTGTGTGTGTGTGTGTGTGTGTGTGTGTTTCTCCATTTGGATGTGGTGGGATGATGTCTGGAGATGAGTGTTCACACAGGGGCTAGACTGTGTCTCTGTGAGGCGTGGTGCAGCACACGCTTCAAACATCTAGTGGAGACAGATGCCAACAGTGGGGCTCAAAGGAGGGAAGAGTGTCAGAGATGAAGGAGATCAGAACAGCTGTGTGTGTGTGTGTGTGTGTGGTGTGTGTATGTGTGCATGTGTGCTATATCTGTGCGTGTATATTTGTATTTCACTGTGTGTTTGTGCCTGTGTAAAAGTGCCCATATGCGTCTGGGTATCTGTGTGTATGTGTGTGCATATGTGTTTGCAGCTGTGTGTGTGTGTGTGCGTGTGCGTGTGCGTGTGCGTGTGCGTGCGTGTGTGTATGTGCAGAAGGAGGTGGCAGACAGGTTGCATTACTAGTCTGTTTGCAGACACTTCTTGAGTTAATGAGCAGCTGTTTGGCATCACTATTCATGAGGGGCGGGGAGCCCCGCTCTCTTCCTCTGTCTCACAACAGTCACACCTCATTGCCATGGGAAGCTGTATTTACATATGGGCAGACCTGCATCACGCAGCTACAAAACATTCTTTCGATTTAAGCATTAAGTAGAACTGTGCATGGATTTTGAGGCACATTGAGGATTTAACCACTATGCTACCTGCTAGCAGATGAAAAAAAAAATCTGAGAATCCCTTAATGCAGAAAAGAGGCATTACATGTTTTCCTTGAAGGATTTAGATGAACAGAAGAACATGTTCAAGAATGGTAAGGGATCATGTTTTCTTCAGCAGCTAAACTGAAGGGCTTACTACAGCAGCCCCTGAAATCCAACTCCTCCAGCACACATATCTAAACACTATGGTTTTGCTGAGGTAGACAAGTTCACCTTTAGTGAGTATGACCAACCGCAGACCTTAACCCAGCTGATGCCAATTAGCAAAACTGCTCAGTGAAACATCAGCTAATTAGTGAGATCACCTGTGCACAAAACGCGAAGGTAGAATCACTACCTGGCAGTCTACTGTCTGAAGCCTGATTACTCCAACTCTGCCGCAAGGTTACTGTTACAACCACAGGTTAAAACCTACGAAGCCCATTGTATTCGCTAAAGTTGACAAGTCATTCTTCTCTGCTATTTCTGCGCTGGACACAGAAATAGGGGACTTCTCCAAAAATTCACTGCAGCCATTTGTCCCTGACCTTCTGTTAGATCTGAATCCTAAAAATAAGACGTTGCTGCTTTATATCACAGATATTCAGTGATCTCACAGTAAGGATTTGGTGCATTTGGTGCATAGTTAGGGTTTGGTGGGGCGGGCACTAATCAAATACAGGAGGGCATGGATTGGACGATAATGCAGTGTCGTCTGCCAGTGGCTCAAGCTTGGTCTATTTACGTAAACTTACGTAAGCTTTTCAAATTGACCTAGTTTGTCCAATTATTTTTTTCCACTGGCTGTTGCAGAGATAGCAAAGATTTGATCACATTTTCACATGCACCATATACTCATATAGACCTATCATATTTTAAACACAACAGGTACAAACAGTTTTGTGTGGCAGGGCATCTTTAAAGCCTCCATTTCAGTGGAGTCATCCAGCAGCCTGCATCTCCTTTTGGCTTTTCTCAGGGGAGCCAAACATTACGCTAAAGAGCAAAGCCGCTCTCCTGGGCTTCTAATCACTGTGTTCAACATCTGGCCCTATCTTTCTATGCAAGACCAGTATCTGCTTCTGCATTCACACACACACACACACACACAGGGGCACAGTGACATGCACACATAGACAGTCACATGAACACAGACAGACACACACACAGAGGCACAATCAAATGCAAACACACACACAGTAAAACACACACACACACACACACACACACACACACACACACACACACACACACACACACACACACACACACACACACACAGTAAAACACACTTCCTCACTACATTCAAACACACCCACTGAGTCACACAGGCGCACAAGGAAACACACATAGATATCAGACCATCTAATGTTCAACTGCTGGTCGCCTTGCTGTCAGTCAGTGAGCTGTAACATACGGGTCTCCACTGGGGAGCCATAAAAGCCTCAGTGATATCCAGGGGGATTGGTGCAAGGCTGCTTCTGATGATTGCCGATTGTGCTTGACATGAAAGCCTGTGTGTGTGTGTGTGTGTGTGTATGTGTGCATGTGTGCATGTGTGTGTGTTTGTGTACATGACTGTACGTGTCTGTTTGCGCAAGAATGTGGATGTGGACATAGGTAGGTATTCTATATGAGTTTAGATATGCCAGGTCTAGTTAAATTTGAGTGTCTGGATAACTTTAATAACGCAGAGAATTGTAATATTTAGTGCTCACACGCATACACACATACTGTACATAGAATTTCCACAGAAACTCAAACAGGATCCTATCCGTCCATCTTTGACGATGTGTGAGTAGAACTGAGGTCTTTCATTCCCATCTCTCCCGCTCCCACTCTCTCTCTCTCTCTCTCTCTCTGTCAGCTGTTCCTGTAGCCCCTGTGAGCCAGCCTCAGTCTAAGCCCCTGCCTCAGCTCCAGTCCTACCCTCAGCCAGGCAGCTGGCTGTGCTTTCTCTCTCCCTCTCCCCCTCTCCTCCTCTCTTCCTTTCCTCTGCAGTTTCCACTTTGCTCTCCTCTCCTCTCCAACAGCCATTTTGCTCTCCCTCAGTCTCTCTCTCTCTCCTCCACTTTTCTCCTCTTCGCTCCCCCTCTCATCTCCTCAGTGCCTCTCTGTGCTGCTGGGAGATTTATGGAGGGCATCCTGGCGCTCATGAAAAGATGCCGTGTCCGATTCACGGCAACCGAACAAGAAGCATGTCATCGCTTGAGGAGCACCCATGGAGCACTCATCAACAAAAGCAGGGGAGATGGAGAAGGGAGAGAGAGAGAGAGAGAGAGAGAGAGAAAGAGGGAGAGGGAGGAAGGAAGAGAAAGAAGGGAAGGGATAGAAAAAAGTGAATGAGACAAGCAAAAATGAATAAGGAGAAAAAGAGGGATTAAAACAAGGAGATGAAAGGAAAAAGAGGCAGAGAGAAAGTGAGAGAATGACAAAGATAAGCAGCAGATAAAATGAGACCAGGAGAAGAAGAAAGCATAGAAAGGGAAAGACCTGGAGAAACAGAAATGAAAAGGCATAAAGACAGAAAGGTAGAAGCAAAGTGAAACAGGAAATAAGATAGAGAGAGAGAAAGAGAGAGAGCGCAGAAGGGAGACAAATAGAGGGGGTGAGGAAGCAGCAGATTGGCTGGCAGAGTGGCAGTAGCTGAGAGATCAGTATTTGGTGTGTTTGTTGCTGCGGAGGAGGAGTTGAGGAACTATGGACGATGAACAATACTGACCGTCCAACTATTTCCCAATATCTGTGAAGATTTTTGTCCACATCACCATTTCATTAACACCTGTACACACACACACATACACACACACACATACTCACCTACACACACATACGCACATAGGGGCACTCACTCAGATGCACAGACACACACAAACCTGCACACAAAAATTAAGACAAACATGCATGCACACACACGCACATGCACACACACACACACACACACACACACACTAACAAGCAGGAAGCTCACACCACTGATGATTTCTGATCTGTGGCACTGGCAAAGACTGTGTGATTCTAATCAGTGTGTTAATGTGTCATGTATGTGTGACTGTCCTGCTCCTGTGTTTAAATTGGTCCGAGTTATTCACCACATGCATTCCCATTAGTCCCCCAGCCAGCTGACTGCCTTTGCCCCAGGATGCTCCATGAGCCAGAGCTGATTGCTTATGTGTTTCTGGGAGTGGTGTGTGTTTGTGTGTGTGTGTGTGTGTGTGTGTGTGTGTGAGCAAGGTTGTTTTATGCATTGCAGCATATGAAGATATGTATTTGTGACTGTGTTTGTTCATGTATTTGTGTGTGTGTGTTTGAGAGAGAAAGAGT
The DNA here is from genome assembly GCA_015244755.2 of Tenualosa ilisha. NCBI lineage: Eukaryota > Metazoa > Chordata > Actinopteri > Clupeiformes > Clupeidae > Tenualosa > Tenualosa ilisha. The sequence continues at coordinate 7,412,806 of PYXC01000584.1, forward strand.
GTTTTTATATGAAAGTGTGTGTGTGTATGTGTGTGTGTGTGTGAGAGAGAGAGAGATAGAGGGAGAGTGTGTACATGGTAAGTGTGTGCCGCGTATGCTAAAGAGTAAATTAAGTAGCGATGACACACCAGCACTCCTCTGTGTGAACTCAGACGAAGGCCAGGGAATCAGACAGACGATCTGAGAGGGAGTCCTGGCGGCTCGTCTTGCCCACCTCACCCCCACCCCCCGAAAAATGATCAGACACTCTCCCTCTCTCCAGTGGCCACTGACTGAGGACCGTCTCTCTCTCTCTCTCTCCCACTCTCTCTCTTTCTCTCCCCTCTATCTCTCTCTCTCCCCCTCCTCCCTCTATTTGTCTCACAGTCTCATCTGCTTCATCTCTGGCTTTCACTTGTTTTTATTCAATCTCTCTGTTTTTCTCCTTTCATCTCTCTCTCTCTTCTTCCTTATCTTCCCGTCTCTTGTGTTTCCTGTCTTCTCCTCTCCTCTTTTCTCTTCTCCTCTTCTCTCCTCGCCTCCCAATCTGCTGCTTGGCAACTGCTGGCCCTATTGGAAGCTAACTGTATTTGATGAAATGGGAATCAGAGGGGACACTTCTCAGGTCTTGTGGACAGCTGCTGGGGCTGTGAGTAGCTTATGAATGGATAAACACACACACACACACACACGCTAACATACACGCTCACATACACACAAACACAGTGCAAGCACACACTCACACACATAATCACAGGCAAACACACACAACCTACATATACACAGACATTAAAAAATGTGTTCTAAGAGGTTCTCATATTATTACAGATTTACAGACAGGGCATCCTTGAACACCTAAGACGGCTGATGAATAAATGGATGAAGGTAGATTGTCACACTAACAAACACTCACACTATGAAAAAATAACAGCAACAACACTGCAACACTGAGGCGATGCTTACTTCCACACTCTTCACAAGAGACAGCAGACGGCGAGAGAGAGAGAGAGAGAGCGAGAGAGAGAGGAGGATGGTGGGGGTGGGGGTTGGGGGCCCTCTTATATCATTGATTGTGACACAACAGTGTTTGTGTTGTCTGGCTGGGGAGCTCTCTTCAGAGGTCTTCTGGGTGTTCTCTACAAACAGCCAAACTGCACATGCACGCACACAAACACACACACACACACACACACACACACACACACACACACACTAACAAGCAGGAAGCTCACACCACTGATGATTTCTGATCTTCTGATCTTCACCATCTTCTCTCTCTTTCTCTTCCCCCCTCCTTTCTCCCTTCTATCCCTCAATCTCTTTTTCACTCTCTCATCCTCACTCATTAATGTACCACCATTAATGTAAGTGTCTGTTTAATTTGTTCATTCTGCGCAGTGTTACGATGACACGCTCAGCCTGGTTAGAATCAACGTCCTGCTGTGGAGGGGAAGCTAGGGGCAGGGAATGCGAGAGAGAGAGAGAGAGAGAGAGAGAGAAAGAGAGAGAGAGAGAGAGAAACAGAGAGAGAGAGTGCTTAAGATGGAGAAGGCAACATGGACAAGAAATAAATCTAGATTGAAGATCTTGTTACTGCATGTTGTAATGAGTGCTGTGTACCACAATGTTGGTGTGCATGTGTATGTGTGTGTTCAAGCAATAATCATGGGTGGTTTGGTAGATGGGTGGGTGTTGATGATGAAGAGCAGTGCCAGTGTGTGTGTGTGTGTTTGTGTGTGTGTGTGTGTGTGTGTGTGTGTGTGTGTGTGTGTGTGTGTGAGTGAGTGAGTGAGGGTGTGTTTTCTTTCACTTCTTTACATCTAGCATGCTGTGTTGACACATGGCCCACAGGTGGAACAGCACATCACAGGCCACCAACACACTAAGATAAGGCGGAGGGCACACAAACCACCCATAACTCCCAGGCCACATTGACCGTTATCACCAGATGCCAAAGCTTCCGGACTCAAAGTAGGCCTTCAATCAAAGCAGCGCTGCTGGAGGCTAGCTACTGGACCACAGAAAACCACCCGTTGCCATGGGATACAGATCACAGGACAACAAATAGCCTATGATGAAGTCATGTGACTTTCTCAGCTCCATTGCCATTCCACAGATTGCAGCTCTCCTTCTGACCTGTTTCAGGTGTGGACTTCAGATACACCTAAAGTTTCATTGTGTGATGAGACGAGAAGGACAGGAGATAGGAGGGGAAAAAACACACATTACACACACAGTTAGACTAACCTTGAGAGGGAAGTCCCAAAAGTGTCTGGTGGTCTTATCTCTCTCTTCCTGCGCAGTTTATCTGCACCGATGCAATGCACCATGCTCGCTTAAGAGAAGGAAGAGGACAAATAGACGTGTGTGTGTGTGTGTGTGTGTGTGTGTGTGTGCGTGCGTGCTTGTGTGTGTGTGCATAATATTGAGCCAACAATCATTAGCCTATTTCGCTTGCATTTAAGTGTGAATATATATTAAAAGGGTTCTGTTCCATGAGTTGTCCTTCTAACTTCTACCATACACACACACACGCACACACACACACTTTCTAACTTTGGCTCTTTTCCCCCCTTGTCTTAGTCTTGAGGAATGAAAAACAAGTTAATTGAAATGAATGGATTAGGAAGGCGAATCAGTGTTGATTACATTTTCTATGTGTGTGTATGTGTGTATGTGTGTGTGCGTGTGTGTCTTTCTCTGTATAAGTGAGCTACTGATTAGTCCCTGAGTGAGCAGAACCACTGGGATGCTGCTGATAGCTGAGTGGAAGGCTCCAATCTAGAGCACACCAACAGCTTCAGCACAGGTAAGTGGGGAACGTCAACAAACCCACAAAGAGCTTCAGAGATAGAACAACATGTTTGGAATGGGGAAATTTCATAATTTTTCTTAAGTCACACATCCGGTTCACAAATGCATTGGATTTTCAATCAGGAAACAGATTATTATTAGGTTTCATACTTTAGAATAACTGTACAATACATACCACAGGCACTATACATGGAGGGGGCAGGGTGGGGCAGATGGCGGAGGTACACGTGGTCCAGTGCCGTGCCGTGCGCTTTCAGATTACCAGGACTTATTGAGATCACATCCACAGTGCAAGGAGTTGAGTGCACATATTTACAGGAAACAAGGTAAGTCAACAGGAGTACACGTCTGATCAGGACATGAAGGAGCACCACATTACCTTGGAGCTGAAGTGCACTGTGCTCTCTATGTTCCCTGAATGTTCGCTGATGTGTGGTGTGTGTGAGTGTGTGTGTGTGTGTGTGTGTGTGTGTCTGTGTTTGTGTGTGTGTGTTGTTTCCTAAAGGCAATAGGGGTTTACAGTAGTTCAACACTGAAACGAGCACTGCTCTCACCCAGCAGTCACTGGAGCTGTCTACCTCCCCGTGTCTCCTCACCCTGCCCCTGAGGCATAAAACCAAAAAACAATAACATAAACAAAAACAATAAAAAAAACAAAACATGGTCATTAGCACCACAGCATGAGCAACCGAACAAACAAAAAACACACAAGAAAAGTGACAATGTACATACAGAAGTGGAAGGCATTCAAAGAAAACACAAAATCAAACAAACAAACCATAATAAATGGCTTAAAAAAACTGCAAGTGAGATGTGGGAGATGACATTTTTGTCTCTCTCTGTGGGTGTGGGTGTGTGTGTGTGTGTGCGTGTATGTGAGTGTGTGGTCCTACTCCAGCTAACAAAACTTTTTTTTCCAAGCAGTCACATGAAATTAGGTCAGGCTTGATGGGAAGGCACTGAAGTATAATACTCTCGACGACAAACAGCTCTCTGACTCATTTTCCCCACCAATGCCTAAATCCTAACCTTTACTCGCTCACCCAGTGGAATATTAGCATACCCCCACCCGTATGTGCATACATACCACTGCAGAAATATGCACCACCAAACTGATGACCATTTTCAAGTGATTGTAAACAGCACCTGTCTGATAAGGAAAGAATGTGCGTTTGTATTCATAGGGTACCTTTCTCCATGTCACGTCAACCCGTACCCTGTAAACAAACTTAGCCTTCTAAGACGGCTCTCCTCCGTTCTAATTTAGGATGCCATTTGCCATTGTTTGGGCATGGAAATAGGCACAGTGCAGTGTTAGTGGAGAGGAATGTGCCGGAAACAAACTGTTTCCAAGCATTGATGGCACTTGGTGTCAGTTAGCATCTTATTGCAGTCAAGGCTATACATGGGAATAACAATATCAACTTACTAAATGACTCCCAATTTCAGAGCTAGTCACTGGAGTGGCGAATCAATTTATATCTTATGATAAACAAATACCACAGGAAGACCAACTGGACCAAACAGGATCACTGTAGTGGTATTCGGCCAAAATGTCTCTGTCAGAGATGACGTGCCTTTCTCAGTGCGTCGGTAAAGTGTAGGTATTGGAGACCAATTAAAAACATTGACTCTCACGCAAAAAACACCATGTTGGTGAATGAATGTAAATAATAACATCAGATAGGAAAAAAAATGATCAAATGTGACTAACTGGAAGACTTCCCTTTGGTAAATGTGCTGGGACGCTCTCACTGCATGTCCACTTGATAATTGCTGTTCTTGATGTCATGGAACAGTGGAGAATGGTTCCACACATGTGTAGCTCAAAAGTCATTAGAACATGTACCACAAAACCCACCACATCAGCATGAAATATAATAAATATTGCTTGTGTGGCACTGGTCATTGGTCTTAAAGTCTTTAAATTGGTGCATCCGTTTGTGGAGTCCATCATCCATTGTAACAGACACGTCCAACCTGGAATCCAAACTTCTGATTGGGTCCCCCAAAGTCTGAGGCCGCCACGTCAATGATGGGGAGGAGATCAGATTTCGGCGAGTCGATCTCTAGGACTGTCCTCTCTTGGCCCTGACGAGACTATAGTGGTGAAATAAGAACAGAGTTGCAGGGGATAATCAATGTTTAGTCAAAGGTAGGGCCAGCAATGCAAAGTCACCACACAGTTGTTGGCACTGGTATAACAGTATCAGCAGATATCTTCTCACAACCTGCTAGCGCTTCACTCTGTAAATCCACTGTAAGAGCAGCTAGTGTAGGAAGGGAGCACTGGGGGAGTTAAGTCTCTGATTAGTCTTATGTGATATTTGTTTTATATATAATCAAATGTAATGTGCATTACATATAATATAAATTTATATATTTACAATATATTTGAACAAAACCTCCCAGTAGAAACTAAAACATAAAAAGGTATCATCTATATCACTCACAGTACACCACCCTACCCTAAAAATTATTTTGACTTGCCAGTGGAATAGCTGCAGCCTTGATAAAATATTGGTCAACTTTTGTTAGTTATATATAATGCAGTGTTGTTGTTTCAATGAACAAACACAATGGAGCAGAGTACTAGAGTACTGGCACAGCACAGTCATACCAGAGAGGGTAAATGCAGAGCGAGAGGCACAAACATTTGTTAAGTTCCATGTTCTATTTTCACACGGGGGGGGCGGGGGGGCAGACCTTTAGACCTTTTGACCAGACCTTTAGGCAGACCAGAGTCAAGCCGTCATAGCCCTCATTGATGTTTATACTGTGACGTTACGTGACACTCCCACTTATGCAGACCGGAACAATTCACATTTGTTCCCATTGTAATGTATTATGTTGCCCTACCTTGGTCAGTATTCAATGACCTTTGTTCATTCTGCATACATGAGCTAAGTAATGGTGGGATTAGCATAGAGATCACTGCAATGAAATTAACTACTTCCACAAATATTAATTTGATGTTACATACTGAACTGCTTTGTGTTACACTGTTGTTAATGGTGTAATAACAATGTAACAATACAATTGAGCTTTGAATTGCTTTTTACAACACAGGAAACATGAGAGGACATCTGCTAACAGGTTGGCCATTACCTTGCAGCCGTCGTGCATGGCTTTGATGAAGGGACTGATGATGTGTGTCATCTCCTCATCATTGCTCCCTAGGAAGCGCAGTGCCCGCTTGTGACTGCGCGACAATGCGTCGTACCAGCCGGCTGAGTTCTGGCACGTGTAAGTGAAGGTCTGGTGGGCCGTGGCACTGAGGAGCTTGAGGAAGGTCAGCTGGACCACCGGGATTGGGTTCCCCTCTGTGTCAATGTAAGAGAGCTGAACAAGAGAAGGTTAATGCATACAGTTAGGAATGCAGTCTGTCTTCTAAATCCCTCTTCAGGGATACACAGTAGATGTGGTGTATGTTGGGACACATGCAATACAATACACATCCAATACACAGTTGGGCAAACATACCCACTGTCTATTGCTTGTTCTCTGCATATGCTTGTGCACACACTCGTGCGCACACACGCACACACACACACAGACGCACATCACAATGTGACAAAGTGTTTGTGGAAAGACAGCGGAGAGTGACAGCTGCCAAGGTAAGTTGATGAGACAAGGTCATAAAGGTCACAAGCAGCATGGCTTGCATGTTGCTGCTCTCTGCTCCAGGGGGCCTCTTAAGACTCGGCTTAATGACTGCTCCAGGAGGTCGGATTGTCCAGGAGTGTCATGAGAACACATCCTGCAGCGTTTCACATTGAGAGGGAGGGAGATGAATTGCTCCTCAAGATCAGTAATGGAATACTGACTTCCGTTCTTTTAGTCATTTAACGCAATTAATCATACAGAATCGTATTTTCTCTGTTCTCGGCTCTTTTTCTGCTGTGCTGTCACAGATGCGTTATCCTGACTGCTGTTTGGCATGAAATGAACATTTGTGATGGGCTTTGTCTTTTCTTTTCGGGGGTGAAGGTACTGTTCACAGCACTATGTAAATACAGACAATGTAACTGAAAAGAATTGGACTGATTTAGAATAGAATAAACACAGAAGCAGAATAGCAGAAAGAGAATTGAATTGACTCAGATGGGCAGAAAGGTGACTGGCTGTATACCTGTTTGCCTCGCTTGAACTTGCTAAACCATGTGCCAGGCTTCTCTCTGTTCCAGGCTGCCAGCCTGACCTGTTGAATGAAGAAATGGAGAACGATCAACACCACCACCATCACCATCCCTCTCTCTCTCTCTCTCTCTCTCTCTCACACACACACACACACACACACACACACACACACACACACAGAACAGATGGTGGCCACTGAGCCAGTCCTTCACATTCAGGCATGCACCCTTGGGCCACTCAGGGGGACTGACCGTTTCGATCCTCTTGTCGGGAAACAGACAGGTCTGGCCGTCTGCGGTGAAGTTGCAGTAGACCTTGATGGAGTCTTTGTGACATCCCTGGTTTGGATCGATCCAGTAATCCCCTGAAGGAAAAGGAGAAAGACGAAAGAGGGGCTAAGTCTGACCATAGGCACTCACTCACTCACTCATGGATGCCACTGCTCCGCTAGTCCACTCTCCCTGCTGATCAAATGATGAAATCAACCCTAATCTTATATAAGATGAGCCCGTGCAGACGGCTTACATTAATAAATAGACGGATTACATCCTGTCTGGGTCTTGCCAATCATCAGTGTGATGCAACATCAAGTAATGATGGGGATGTGTTAAAGTGGTGCTTTGTGGCAACACATAGCATTCATTTGAACTGGATTATGACCACACAACACATAGCATTCATGCACCCCATGAAGTACCACATTGGTACTGTGCTGTCTGTGGGAATGACATTTATGGGAAGTGTTTGTGTGAGATGTTAATTTTGCACTCTATTTAAAGTATTTACAGTAATAGCTTCACAGTGTGGTTATTATTTATTAAATGTGTTAAACAAATTTGTGTTCCTGTACCTTAGAGGAGGTAACAACAATACTAACATCATCAATTTAATGCTCACAGAGCATACATTCTAATCTATACCTGTATCTATATCTGTATTGCTATAGGCTGTAGGCTATATGTAAAATGGAAATGGTTATTTTGTAAAATGTGGACAAAGTCCAGGGAATATTCCAATGTAAGCAGTCAGTTTGCATAATCTGCTTTAGGAGCTGTAAGGCATGTTGTCTCACCGTCTTTGTAATCCGGGTGGCACATCATGAGCTCCTTGCAGGTGCGTGCGGGGCTCTCATAGGTGCCCAGCGGCCTCCTCATCAGCTCCAGCTCTGTCTTCATGGAGTTGAGCGAGGCGAATACCTCCTCCATGCCTTCGGGCTCGCGCATGGCCATGTCCGCCTGCAGGAAGTCCTCCATGTTCAGCATGTCGAGTTCTGCCTCTGCCTCGGTGGCTTCCTGGTCCAGCTCCGGCTCTGGGTTCCCCCGCTTCCCTCCGCCTCGTCCGCGTTCCGAGTGCCGGCGACGCTTCTTCCTGCCCTCCTGGATGGGCAGTGGCTGGACGATGGTGGCAGGTGGGCCCTGTGTGAGACAGATGAGACAGATGAGCTTAGTCATAGGCAGGGATCAAAATGAACTCTTGCCACCAGCCCAATGCTGGTAAATTTTGAAGGAGACTGGTAGATTTCAAATGAAAAAGTAGGCTACTGATTCACTATTGAATGGCTGGTGAATCTGAACAGTGTAGATATTCATGGTAATACTGTGTTGCCATGTTCACATTTAAAAAAGTACATTTTGATCCCTGGTTATAGGTATACATTATACTGTACATAGGTCAGAGGTCACATAAATGATAATGGAGTCAGAATTATATGAAATAGATTTAAGTCTATGCAAGGGATAGTGTATTGTCCACCGGTCATTATAGGAAAATATTTCCCAACAGGACGAACAGGACTTTTCTTTGTCCTGAAGGGAAATAGTTTCCTGTAATGACAAGACATTATCCTGCTTATTATACGGCTACTTGCTGAAAACATGACAGAAAACTTCAGACAAACATGTTTTAAATTTAATTTGTTACCGTTTCGTGGCTTCTGCGAATAAACAAATAGTTCGCAACGCAACTTGAACGTGAAAGATTCTTTAGACTGCAGCTGATCTCCTTTCATTTTCAAATAAGTTCCATTGCGATAAGTGAATGATCTCTACTCACGGAATGATACACAGATGTGAATCTGAAGCAAAAAACCCACTGGCATTGACAGCGGTCATTATACTTTCGCAGCAGTGATTATATAGACATAACTTATTGGGACATTGGAACATTGGGAAGGCCCATTCAAAGTGAATAGAACGTCGCGCGGCAGTCTGGAGGGCCTAATAATGAAAATACACTAATCAACAGAATGGTGGGTGAAACAGCGCTTTGTCCTACACTGTGCAATCAACTGCACAAACAAGATGACACACATCCAACACCATGAACTAGTTTCATACACAAGATAGCTATCCGATACATCTGGACAAAGCAGCAGAGTCTCCCTCCATATTGCAACACAAATGAGACTCTGGGGAGAGTCAGGATGAGTGGGGAGCCAGGCAAAAAAGGCTTTTCCTCCACACTTCATCTGATGTGGACAGGGGAAATTATACCTTTACATCACACAAAGGCAATTTTTTTAAGGCCAGTGCCAGGCACAGTTTGTGAGTGCGTGTGTGTGTGTGTGTGTGTGTGTGTGTGTGTGTGTGTGTCCGATATTCAGGTTAGCGGTACGGCACCCAGTGAAGCAAGGCTAGAGCAGAATCAGCTCTGTTTTGGATCAGGGCTCAGGCTGTGTTCAAAAGGAGATCTGTGGAAGCCAACCCCATCCAGAGCACACTGAGGGAGTCTAAGACAGAGGTGGGAAAGCACAGCACAAACTGGGAGGAAGCTGTTTGAAGAAGAAGGTAAACTCACAGGAGGTCCGGGCGGCCCGGCACGTCCGGTGTCTCCTCTTGCTCCGACAGGGCCCTGTGCCAAACAGGTACGGAGGATGAGAACAGAAAGGACCCCTACTCATGCACTGTCACTTAATATCATCACTCACTTCCCCTGAATCCCTGAATCCCCATACTAAGGCCCTGTGAAAGCAATGTAGATACATACACATTTAAACAGGCATATCTTTCCACAGCACGTCCTAGATGTGGGGCTGATGTGTGGTTGTGTATGTGTGTACATGTGTGTGTGAGAAAGAGAGTGTCTGTGTGTGTGTGTGTGAGAGAGAGAGAGAGTGTCTGTGTGTGTGCGCGTGTGTGTGTGTGTGTGTGTCTGTGAGAGAGAGAGAGTGTCTGTGTGTGTGTGTGTGTGTGTGGGGGGGGGGGGGGGGGTTGAGAGAGAAAGAGAGAGAGAGAAAGAGAGAGAATGTGTGGAAAGAGAATGAAGAGTCTGCAGTGCACGATGCCACTCACCTCATCTCCTTTGGACCCCTTCTGCCCTAACATTCCCTGTCAGAGAGAGAGAGAGAGAGAAAAAAAAGAGAGAGAGAGTAAGGGAGAGATAGAGGATGAGCCGTGGTTAGTCTCTCAGAGGCAGACCGTCTGGAGACAATCATAGCCAAGCCTGGATTAAACGTGGGTGGGAAGGAACGAGTACCGCATTACAAAACCCACAACTAACCCTAACACATCTTGAATGAGGATTAAAAGCATTTGGCAAAAATCAGAGCAAAAAAGCAGAATTAAATTGTGGGTCCTTGAGGAAAAGATCAATTCAATTTTAATAGACCTTTATTCCCTAGCATGTTTAGACTATGAACCCACATCAATTAAGTGCCTAAGTGCCTTGTAGCTTCAGAATGCTAAGCCCTGGAGCACAAACAGAGCTGAGGCCCAGTGAAAGCCACGCTGCGCATGCTGAACAGCCACTGATATAAGCCAGCGCCGCCGAGCACACTGGAGGTGATTCATTTAGCCAGCACACACTAAAGCTTATGGAGCTTTAATGGCTATAAAGCAGAGAAGGGAAGCAGATGGCCATTAGCACAGGCGTGAGAGTGGAGCAGAGAGGAGCAGAGAGGAGCGGAGTGGAGAGGAGGCAGACACTTACAGCCAGTCCAGGGGGTCCAGGAGGTCCCGTCGGACCAGCCGGTCCCACTATACCCTAGAAACACAAACAAAACACTTACTAACATACAATACTGAGCCTATTAAATGAAGTACAGGTGGGAAGTGGGAACTGATAGGAGAACAGTGCACAGGTGGGAAGTGGGAGTTGATGGGAGAACAGTGCAGATTCTAAATCAACACTGTTCTCCTGCCCTTCCTTTTCACCTAGACTTAATAAACGTGACGTTTGACAATAAGTCTTTTGCTATTTCTCAATGTTAAATTTTGACACCGCTTCCATGTATTTCTTCTTTAAATCAATTTGCCCCACTACAACTCCACGTGTTGGTGTGCGTGTGTCTGGGAGAGTCCAGTTACCTCATCTCCTTTGGGTCCTGTTACACCCTCAGGTCCTGGCTCTCCTCTGTCTCCTTTCTCTCCAATCTCTCCCGGTGGGCCAATAAGACCAATCAATCCACCGTGACCCTAGAATCAACAGAGGCAACAGAACTATAAGTTAGGTGGAAATCACATATCAAAATATCATAGCACCAGCAGCCAAGAATAACTCAATGCCCAGACCGTAATAATTTGATGGATTCAAACTGAGCTCTAGCTGGTTGCTATGGGATATTGCTAGTTTAAGTGTTTATTTTTGAACAACTCAATGAAGCATCCCACTCCAATAAAGAACATTACTGACTGATTGGTCAGAATGACTGAGTGTTCCTAGTACATCACACTGACATCAAAATGAGAAAGTCCAATCAGTCCAAACAACTCCTTTGATGCCGGTGTAACATTATCAGTGCCAATTAAGAAACTGAGTACTGAGCAATGGCAAACAACAGCAGATCTGTTTCTTGCCACTGGTCATTGTGATCCATTGATTTGGCATGTCGAAGAGGTCTTTGCACAGGTACTATTATGTCATCATGAGAGATCTACATGTGATTCTGCCAGCAGTCCATGGAAAGAAATGGTCCCGTGGTGCCATGGTGCCAAAGACATGATCCACTGACCTTTTCACCCTTTTCTCCAGAGTCTCCTTTCAGTCCCGGCAATCCTGGTGGGCCCTGTGCAGAACAGAAGAAGCCACTTTCATTACACAGACAACTGCTGCACAAAACAACTAAATAACAATTTCAAATGTACTGTCTTGGGCATGCGTCCTATGGCATACGGCATGTGCCAAGTTTATGATCTTTAGCTCTAGATAGAGTTGAACTGTGGGGAGAAAGATTGGTCCCTACCATAGGTCCAGGAGGTCCTACTTGGCCTGGGGGTCCATTCAACCCTTGCTCACCCTGTGGATGGAGCAAAAGCAGTCAGACCCTTTCAGTTGCCTTTCACAGTTTATTCAATACACTTGGTTGATGTTTCTAAAGTGCACATTAAGGATGAAGTTGTACAAGTAGTGACTGACCACCTGTATGTGTGTGTGTATGTTGTGTGTGTGTGTGTGTGTGTGTGTGTGTGTGTATGTGCATGGTAAAGGCCAGTGACTCACTGAAGGGCCTGGGATTCCACGCAGTCCTTCTGGACCCAAGTTGCCTGGCTGCCCCTGAGGTCCAACTGGGCCAGTCTTACCCACAGGTCCCTCAGTACCAGCAGCTCCCTGGACCACACAGAGAGAGGAACAGACAGGGAGGAGACGAGAGGAGGGCAGAGAGGGAAAAATCACTGAATGAGTTCAACTGAACTTGTACTTGTAATCAGATTGTACTGAGATTTGTGCATTTCACTGTTATTCTGGCACAGGACACAGTATGGATAAAATATACAATTAGCTCAAAGTCACGTTACTGAATTTTTGGAAGTGCTACAGCCAGGCTAGCACTGCCTAGTACCTTCGCTCAATACTGCATGTAGCTACAGTACAGAATGTCAAGGACTCTCCAAAAGCTTAGATTTGCATCAAGAGAATTTTCTGCGGACCAATCAGCAAACAGAAGTTTAAGGCACAACTAGTAGTTTTAAAATTTAAGGTTCCCACCCACTGCAAAGTAAATGTATGCCAATGGAGAGTGTCCAGCAAAAGAGTTTTGTCTACCAGGCTAGGACTGTCACCCAACACTACTTAATAGGCAATACAGCAACGAGCACAAATGGAGTTGTGGCAACAGATGAAACAAAAGGAATTAGTGAACAAGATGGAGGTTGTCACAGCACACCGCAGTGCCATCTCTTCTCTTCTCTCCTTTTTTCTCACCTTTCCTCCCTTCCGGCCTTGCTTCCCTTCTTTTCCTGCAGGACCTACGTGACCCTGATTACCAGACAGAGAGCGCAATCACTATTGATATTTTATTTCATTTTAATCACTCTCATATTTTCAAAGCCAAAAACAACCTTTTTCTTACATGCTCACACACACACACACACACACACACACACATACATGCACAGTGTGAGACACAGATAACACTTTCTACTCACCCTCCTTCCTGGAGGCCCTGAGGGGCCAGGTTCTCCTGAGGCCCCTGGAGGCCCCTGTAGAGCAGATATCATAGCATAGTTAAACACACGGCCATACAGTACATGCAGAGAGCACAGGACACCCAGTAAACACAGTTAGACACACACACATTCAGTGCACCCAGTAAACGCAGTTAAACACACACACATTCAGTGCACCCACAACACAACACAATTAAACACACACACATTCCCTGCACTCAGCAAACACAGATAACCAGACATACATTCAGTACACCCAGTGAACACAGCTAAACATACACACATTTAGTACACCCAGTAAAAACAGTTAACCCTACAAACCTTCAGTACACCCAATAAACACAGTTAAACACACACTCACACACTCTTTCGGTACACCCAGTACTGAATTACAGAGAACGCAAGCACAAACAGTCTGTGCCGCCATGACCCCTTTGGCCAGTGGACACTGCAGTGATCATGAGAACTTACTGCTTTCCCTGGGTCCCCATTATCCCCCTTTGGTCCTGGTCCACCGTCAATGCCCTGAGATGGAGAGGAACATTGCCAATTACCAAGAGAGAAACAGTGAGAAAGACAGTAGAGAGAAAGAGAGCGAGAGAGAGAGAGAGATAGGGAGGAAAGAAAGGCATGAGAAGTTGAGAGAGAAGTCAAGAGAGATGGTGGAAAATAGAAAGAAAAAAAGAAATATAGATAGATGGAACAAAAGAAAGACTGAAAGAAACAGAGTAAAATAGAGTGTGACAGGTTCTGACTTAAAGTGCTGTGTATCCATGTCCTTATTCAGCATGCAGTCTCATTAGTGCAGCCTCACTCCCCTGCTGAACGTCTGCTTGCTAATGACCGTATGGGTACTCACATTGGCACCTGGCTCTCCGGGCGGGCCTGGGTCTCCAGGGAAACCAATGGGACCCTGCAAGGGAATACAAGCTGATTAGGTGACTTCCGACACCAGGAAAGGTAACACAGAAGAAAGAACCCTCTCTATGGCCTACAATAAGTCAGGAAGAGAACCAGAACACTAGAGCGCTCTAGAGAACGAGAGAACGTAAATTAGAAAATAAGAACATCTGGTGACTGGTGAAAGGTAGAAAAGGCTGAACTCACAAGGTTTCCTTTGGGTCCATCTTCTCCCGGCTGGCCTCTGATTCCAGGGGGTCCGGCAGCCCCAGATGGGCCAGCATCACCCTTCTCCCCAAACTCACCCTTCCCACCCTGATGGAGAAAGCAGGAGGTTGAGTTCGTCAGTATAAATCATTGTAAAGGATATTGACAGAAGACTAAAGTAAATCAGAGAAAGAGAGAGAGAAAGAGAGAGGAAGAAACTGAGAGGAAGAAGAGGACATTAATACTCACTGGAGGACCAGTGTCCCCAGGAGGTCCTGGGTTCCCCGCCTCTCCATCTTCACCCTGCCAGAGAACCGCACAATAAGACACACACATTGTGTGGCCAAACACGCACACTCGCATGCACACAAGTCCAAACTTATTATGAACAGTCACACACACATGCACACACACAACACACAACACACACACACTCACACACACACACACACACAGAGAGAGAGAGCCTGTGGGCATATAACCCCACAGATTCAGAAGAGCAGACCCCCTACTTTACCTTTTCTCCCACAGCTCCAGGTTGGCCCACTCCCCCCGGCAAGCCAGGAGCCCCCTATTGAAATAAAACACACACACACACACATCACACACAACACGCACATACACATCACACACAACACGCACACACACATCACACACAGCACACATCAGAGTCATTTCTCATTCTACCTGCCTGCCCGCTTGCCCGTGGGCTGTAATCGCATCTCGTTTCCACCAGGTTGACCTGATTCCAAGTGACAAGCTGAGCTCAAAATACAGCTTCCCTTTTTTCATCCCTCCAGTCAAATAACATTGGGCTGCACTGTGGCTATAACACAGACACACACACACACACACGCACGCACACACACACGCACGCACACACACACACGCTACCGACTATAGCTAAGCTTTGTTTGAGGTTGAGTGTCAGTTTTTGCCAGGATGCCATGTGGGGGAGATCTCATGAGGTCATCCATACAGTCCATTAACAACCCAGGGAGAGAGCACACATGTACCAGTCAGTTCATATAGACAACTTGTCTGTTTTTTCCCTCCTTTTTTCATTTCAATCTTTCTTTCTTCACCTCAGTCTATACCTTCACCTCACCTGTTTCTATACATTATCATTCCATAACCTCTCTTTCACTTCCCCCTCTCTCCTCTCTCTCGCACTCTCTCGTTCTCTCTCTCTCTCTGTCTTTCTTCCCTCTCTCATTGGAGAGGTCGATGGTTTGCCAATGTGTCATCCATGGTTGTCAGCCGAACCAGGATTTAATAATTAAACTGTGAGAGATGTTTGAGAGATCTCTCCATTAATAGAGGTAAATATAACTCACCCCCCCATCTCTGAGAATGAGAGGCTAACACTCCCTTAATCATTCATGGTGCGACAAATATAACTCGCACAGTGGGATTATATTCTAATGCCGGTTAATAATTTAGGTCTCAAAAAAATCAGACGAGGATCCGTGGGACAAAGGGAGAAAGGGAAAAAGAGGAGCTGAAGAACAGGGATGGAAATACACTGCCAACCCCCCCTAAGAAATGATTATGGGACATGGATACTGTGTAGGTGGACCGGCAACCACCCCGCCAGAGTCTGTACCGCATTTTGAGGCTCACCGTCTTGCTGTGCCCCAACGGTATGAGTTGGGAGAACAGGCATGAAAAATACAGAGTAGATGAGTTTGACACTGTGCCCAATGGACCCCCAAGGAGGACCCAGGAGCACAGACGAATCTGGTGCTTAACATTCTCAATTTCCTCTCCAGTTCTCTTGTTCTTTCTCTCTCTTTCTCTCTCTCTGTCTTGATCTCTCTCTCACACGCCATCTCTCTTATTCTCTTGCTGCTGCTCTGTCCTTGAACCAGAGGTCTTCAGTAGCCGCTGGCGGGGTCAAAGGGCACCTACCTCTGAGCCGATGGATCCCTGTGGACCTCTAGGTCCATGCTGTCCGGGAGGGCCCTGAGGAGAGAAAAATGATAAACAGAAAGAGAGAGAGAGAGAGGGGTGGGGATGAGAGAGTGGAGAGGATTACCAACCCAAATCCAGCCCATATCAATCCACACACTCAATAACTCTCAGTCACCCTGTCTAAATCAATCTGTCTCTGAGTAGCAGTGGACACACTAATGGGACAGTAGCCTATTATCCAAACATATTGTTTTGCTACAGCGATTGCAACAGTGAACAGGTGTTTTCAAAATTTAGTAAACATGGTTACAACACAATAATACTCTGAGCATGGTCCAGATGTCTTCTTTAAAAGGGACACTCAAATAAGTCCACCCACTCCATAACTCCTTAGCAACATTTCTATATTAAGCTGGCCTTAATGGACCAAGGTTTTCAACTCAAGATTGAGGAAGTTTGGTACATCAAATAACAAACTGACAGTTAATGCTAACTGACAGGAAAATGAAACCGAAAGTGAGTTTCTGTGCCACATTCAGCATTTAGCTGCTGGTTCGCTATTCGGTCTATGTTGTACAGAATGCATTAAAGATGTTACAACAGATGTCATGTGCTTGCATGAAGACATACCATAGATACTGTATTACTAGACATATCCATGTAGCATAGCAAGGTAAATGGGTTGTACTGTGCAATCAATTAGCATAGCATGGTAAATGGGTTGTACTGTGCAATGAGTTAGCATAGCATGGTAAATGAGATGTACTGTGTAATGACTATGATGTCATGTTTTGTCACATCTGTCCTAGAATTACAATGCCCCACTGGGCCACACTGCACTGACTACACAGCTTTTCAGTTACTGACAGTTACAACTGCTGTTTGCATTAACTTCCTACTATACGATTGTCTGCTACAAAGACTTTGAATTTACTAGATCACTGTTTAATTGATTTCTGGGGAAGCACAGACAAGTCTAGGTCTGATCTGGGACCAGGCGCTGTCGGAATTGAAGCTCTGGTGAGTGTTGTAAACCTTGTGTCATGCTGATAAAAGATGGTGGCAGGCCATTAAGGCCCTAGCTCCTCTGAGATTTTAACAGGTGCCGTTATACTATTCACATATGCCCAAGCTTGGAGCTGTGAGTTGCTGAGATGCAGGAAAGTGCTTTGTGTTAGTTTGGATCTACAAGCAGCAATACATCAGCCTGGCCTCATCATGTCAGTTTGCACTTGAGCTTAAGCAAGAACACACTGCAGAACAAATACACTGTGGGTCCCACTTGCTCTTGTAATTAAACAGCCGTTGACTACAGCGCTGTGTTATTGCTGCAATCACAGTTACTGTGTAATATTGTTGGAAAGGAAATTCCAAACTCCACATTATTGGCAGGAAAATCCTGTGATCCTTACAATGCCGACATGCTTGAGACATTTCCTTGGTGAGGTTTCTTGCTGTTGTTGTTCCGCGCACTCGGCCTAATCTGGTTGAGTGGGCGAGCGAGCGAGCAAGCCAGCCATTGCCGATCTTGTTTTTTTTTTTCTTTTAGCGTTGCCTTCACACTCCATGACTGTTTTCCGAGGAGACTGTCGCTGCGGAGGGCGCTCATTAGACAGCCGGGGCTGGGCGTAATCAGATTAGCGACTGTCACGCCGCCTTCCTCCTCAAAGCCACCGCACCTCGCTTCACCGACTTCTCCCTGTCAGGCTCTCCTTTGAGAGCTTTCTCGTGTTCGGCTCTGTGGACGAGTGTCTGCGCCGACACAGTTGGTCGAAGCTCATCCTCCCCTCCTACCCCTCTTCAAAGTGCACCACCACCCCCCATCTCCCCACCCGTACCTCTCTTGTTATCAGCAGGGATGCTCATCAGTGTCTCTCTGACGTCTGTTTTTCGAGAGTTTTTTCAAACCATCAAGCTTTCATGCATGTTGTGACTCTCAAACACACTGCTAAAAGCTTTGATCTTTCACATTCACAAAAACAACCTTGTAATTCAAGTCTTCCTATATAGTTCTCTGGGGAATCAGAATTGTTTCGGTGGAATGAGTGATTTTGAACAGTGGCACAGATTAGTGCGTGTACCCTGACTGCCTGCGTGTGCATGTGGCATGACTGTGTGCGTGTACATGGTGTGTGCGTGTGCGTATGTGTTTGTGTGTGTGTGTGTGTGTGTGTGTGTGTGTGTGTGCATGTGGCATGTGGCATGTGCATGCGTGTGCATGCCGTTCGCCTCACCAGTGCTCCAACATGGCCAGTTTCACCCTTCTCCCCAGAAGGTCCCGGTAAACCCTGCAAAGACACAAACACCACACTGAGTCAGATACATTCCCTGTTGGAGACATAGCATTAACAGTATCATCCATGTGAAGAAGTCATTTGGCTTTGCCAATAATGTCAAATAATGTCAATAATTTGCAACGTTCATACTAATAAAGCCTCCTTGAATTGAACTGAATTAAATTGTGTAAGTCAGAAGATGAATACATGAATGGGGAAGAGACATGAGGCATCCTCTCACCTGGAGTCCGTTGGGGCCTGTGCCCCCGTTAAACCCTCGGGGCCCCTCGTCGCCCTTCTGCCCATACATGCCCTGCTGGCCCCGTGGGCCTGGCTCACCATCAGTCCCCTGGCACAAACACAGATTCATTAGTCATTAGTCGCACTCTGCTACTGTTAGCAGGTAAGTAATCTAATCAGGCACAAGGACATACACAACATAAACACTGCTGCAGCATGCCCAAGAAAACAATTTGTTGTGCCTACCGAATTGTTTGCATATAAACAACACCGACAGACACACGCAGGTACAAACAGACACGTACAGATACAAACATACACTAACAAACACATATTAGGGAACGTAACCCTTACTGGCAATCCTGGTGGTCCCACGGGCCCTTGAATTCCTACAGGTCCTGGGGGTCCCTGGAGAGTGGGGTTGTTGCAACAAAAAATACATACAAAGGTTAAGAAAAGAAAGAAAGGCAGAAAGAAAGAAGGAAACAAAGAAAGAAAGAAAGAAAGAAAGAAAGAAAAGGTTCTAGCCATACTGGCAATAAATCATAAAGAAGATAAATAGGATGGATATTAATGTGAGATGAGAGGCATAGGTACAGACAGATAAGAACTGCATGGCACTGATCCAGAATCAGTAAAAAAGCCCCACTCCAGGCAGCACAATCACAATCTGATATTCTGTCGCCAGCTCAGCTTGCTCAGTGTGCTCAGTATCCATACATCACCCCAATCAGATATAGTGAGACACACACACACACACGCACACGCACACACACACACACAGGCACACAAGCAAACACAAATACCCACATTCCTACACACACACGCAGGCACACACATATACTCACATACCCATATGCACACACACACACACACACTAAAACACAAACTCATTACACACATGCACATGAATAAATGCACACATGGACACACACACACACACACACACACAGGCACGCACACGCACATGCACAGCGCAGGCACAGGCACACACATATGCATGCACACACACACACGTACATTCACATACACATACACACACACCCACACATGGAAAAAGGCGTGCACACACACACACACACACACACACATAACACAAAACACTTACCTCCTCTCCCTTGTCCCCCTTGCTGCCCTTCTGGCCTGGTCCTCCAATCTCACCCTGTATGGACAGAGTGGTTTCACGATAAGGTGTAATAACTATACTATATAACATCTACACATCATGTAAACTCATATTGCAGCCAGGGCCAATGTTATGGGTCAGTCTATACCTTGTCACCGTCTTCACCAGGGGGACCAGCGGGCCCAGCAGGACCCGGCAGCCCAACGGGCCCCTCTCCACCGTCTTTTCCAGCAGGACCAACTGGACCCTTCTCACCCTGGAAGAGACCCACACAGTAGAAAGAATGATCAGCTGATGGGGTGTTTGTGCAGTGCTGTGGATCTCTACTGGCTCACTCAGTGTTATTTTCAACCAGAATGTGTTTTTCAATTTCAGTTTTTTAATTTACTGTGACCACAGACTAATGTTATTTTAGTGAATTGAATGTCAACATTGTTTGGTATAGCATAATAGCTATACAGTAGCATAGCTCTATAACATAGCTTTTACGCTCTGTAGAATCAGACCAAGGTGCAGTTGGCAAAGGGCAATGATAAAGCTTATATTGATTCATGCTTTTGACTCAAATGTCCGCTTTAAATGTTGGAGTTCACATTTTTCTTACAGGCTCTCCCTTCTCTCCCATTGCTCCAGCTGGGCCGACAGCTCCTGGTAGTCCAGGCATGCCGATTGGACCTGCTGGTCCGGCAGGACCCCTCTCACCCGTGGCTCCCTGTTAGCAGAATGGACATGGAATGAGAACACGGCAATCAGTGTGCTGTCAGATGAACTTGTGGCGCTTGAAGCCTTTCAATGCAAATAAGGGCCAGCTCTCTTCCTGTGACTTTCTACACACAAAGAGAGGAGGAAATGAGGAAGAAGTCAAAGCGAGGACAGAGATTGGACTCACAATAGCTCCCAAAACACCAGGGGGTCCCTCAGCTCCTTTCAGTCCAGAAGGGCCCTTTGGAGGAAAGGCAAGAAAACATCACGGAAAGCAGCGTTCATGAAAAAGGGAAAATATGACTTTTTCTTTGAAAGACATCCATTATGTCTCAAATTATGTCCGTCTCAAACTGTGAGCATTCAACTGAAAGCAGGAAGAGTAATCGGAGAAGGAACTTAATTACAAGCCTATAATGGGTGCGACGTCGGGAACCCTTTACATGCCACACTTGCGCTTGTTTGGGGTCTGGGCACGAGAGCTCAATGACTGATACGCTGACATTCTAAAGAGACGAGAATTGTAACGTGCTGATTGCAGTCAACACTTTTGGGGGGAGGAAGTTCCAACTGTCATCGTGATACAAAAATAATTGGATCAGCCTCCGTCTGAGTTGTTTGGTGAAGCAATCAGCATACATTAGACAGAACACAACAAACCTAAGCAGACTGCTCGCCGCTAGGACAGGTTGGCAGACAGAGCAAAGAGATATAAGCAAAACAAATGAAGCCCCTTCAAATATGAAATGTAACTACTGCCAGTGATGATCTACTGTAGTACTCTTGTAAACCTAAAACTCGCTGATGTACATTGATAAAGAATGACATTTGCTGTAATAATAATGCAGCATTCAGAATAAATTGTCATCTATCTGTGCATCAGGTCCACATATCTCAGTAGGGTTGAGAAGCACTGTTTAAAATCTGGCAGCCAGTCCTTCTGCGGCACAAACGCAGAGTAAGAGAGAGAGAGAAAGAGAGAGAGAGAGAGAGAGCGAGAGAGAGAGAGAAATTCAGCAGCTGATTTCTTAAATATTTGATTTTCCTGGAGGAAGAGTTAGGGATGGTGAGTTACCGTGGCCCCTGGATTACCCCGGCCCCCTCGAAAACCTCGCTTGCCAGCAGGGCCACTCTTCCCAGGAGTCCCTGCAGATCCTGGATCTCCCTGCACACCAGAGAGAGAGACAGACAGAGAGAAAGAGGGAGAGAGAGAGTGAGAGATTACACTTTTACTTTCACAGTGAGCCATCCATCACCCATTGCGGCCGTAACATTATTCTATACGCATACTGAATGAGGAGCAGCAGGTGGAGAATGATGAAGTACTAAAGGTGGATGCCTTTTATACTGCGCAAATGTAACCTATCTGTAATGCCCAACATAATTTAGGTTGATGGATATATACATTATTCATTGCCTCTGTTTCTCTGTAAGTAGTAGATACTATTATTTATGAGTTGATAAGTATAATCAGCAGGCTATAATGGCTATATTTCCTAAACTATCATATCTCTAAACAACACTTACTTATTACTATATACTAATATACTATTTTTAGTCAAATACTTAGTCAATTGGTGGCTAGCATCTAAGGTTGTGAAACCTACAGTGATGGGGAGAATAATATAATGACGGTTTCAGGGTAGACAAAGATTCTGGAAATTGCATTAAGGTCAACCTTAGCTCCTTCTTTTCCAGCGGATCCTGGTAAGCCTGTCTCTCCAGGAGGTCCCGGGGCCCCAGGGTGTCCACGCTCACCAGAAGCGCCTGTCTCTCCAGTTTTGCCCTTGACAGTGAAGGAGATATTTCCGTTTAAACCACTTCATGGAAAAACTGGCCTTAAATAGCTTTATAGATTGCATGATGCAAAGGTTCTTTCATCCCCAGGCCAAGATTCGATCTTGACTGATGAAAACACCCACCTGTGGACCAACCACTCCAGGGGGGCCGGCAGGTCCTGTCTTCCCTTGGAAGCCCTGAATGTAGACAGAGGATTATTTCACTGCAGTAAAGTTTAGCATGGCTCTGAGACACTACACTAGCTCAGTCTTAGCAGTGCCTTCAGCGTTTAGAACTGCTTTTATACAACAGGTCAAAGAAGCAGGTTGTGTTTTTTTGTGCAATGGACATCCAATAAGAAAGTCGAAAGAAACAAACAGACAAAGAACTAAGAAGCCAAACTCACTGCTTCTCCCCGCTGGCCAGGATGTCCAGGGATCCCATCTTTTCCAGGAGGGCCCTGATGAATGAGCAAATCGTCAGGTTAAACCTTTTTCAAACATGAAATATAACTAAATGCATTTTATTGGTATTTAAATCATGTCTCACTTACAGTTGGTCCTCTGGGCCCTGCCTCGCCAAGGTTCCCCTGCGGTCCTGGGGGGCCCTGGGAAGTGTGCAAGGAGAGGCAACTATGACTAGGAGTGTGTGTAAGTGCAAGTGATGAAAATGTACACATGGTTTAAAAACTGTCACTTTATTATGTAAAACAACAACAACAACAATGTACAGTATTTCATCTACACTTCAGTCCTCTGGGCTGCGAGCGACCACACAGATACTAACTGTGAATGATCGGTGTTATTGCAGTTATTGATGCAGCAATACCCATATCTGAGCCAATGATGAGGAAGAAAGAAGCTTTAGTTGCTAACTGGGTGAAGAGGATCCAGATCAGGGCTACGTTAGTCCCACCTTAACCATTGATTAGGGACACACCATACACAGGCACTGGAAAACCAAGCCAGCAGCCCTTGTTGGAGCTAATCTGATTCTGATTAGGCCCTGTTTTGGCCCTGTTCTGGCCCTGATCTGGTACAGGTGCTGCAGGCCTGGTGCTGGTGATGCATGGGTTAATGTACATTGATTGGGATCTGTCATGTGAGTAGGGAGTGTCGATTATACTTACCCTCTCACCAGCATCTCCTGCGGATCCATCATGTCCAGAAACTCCCTGGAAAAGAGACACAATTTCTACCTCAGTTGCAACTTATTGCAGAATAAAAATGAAATGATTTCTACCGCAACTCAAATTCTACTTCTGACTATGTCAATTCATGATGAACAATGGAATTCTGCTTGACTTTCAACTCATTATGTAATAAAAACAAAGAGCCCCATTTTTCTACAGTTTCATCTCACTCTGAATTAGAAGACAGAACTTCACATACTTCACCTCACATACACTTGAATTTGTAAAAAAAAATGTACTCTCTTCTCTTCAAAATAGAAATGAAGTCATGTGTAACTGTAACATCTCTGTCAAAGTCATCTGCTTCCCTTGCAGGCATTGTACCTCACTTGTTAATCACTTTGCATAAAAGGCTTTGCCAAATGAGCACATGTAAATACGACCCATTGTGTGGCATCTGCTGCTGCTGCTACCTTGTGTGATGAAATTCACCGGAGCAGAATTGTCTGTCACGCTTTATTCTCATGCTGTTTTGCATGCGTTTCTTCACATGCTGTAATGTCATTAAAATGATATTGCATTTTGTGTTGGAGTCGCACCTTGTCTCCAGGCTTCCCTGTCGGCCCTCTTCCTCCTCTTTCTCCCCGTGAGCCCTGTGGATGTAACAACAGACAGGTTCGTAAACATTCTCTGGATTGCTACTGTTGCTAGGCAACAAACCAAAACAATAACACAATGTGAATTCACAGAATTAGTTTCATAGTAATACGGTAATGTCCTGCCTGATGACATTAGTATTGATTGATATTTTGACTTGGCCTATGCAGTAGTGTTTTCTGCAGAGATAGAAGGTGTTGACAAACCAATTTGGAAACGAGAGAGAGAAAAAGAGAGGGAGAGAGAGAGACAGAAAGTTCCAGTACAGAAGAGCTGGGCAAAAGAGTGCACTCACATCAGGTCCTCTTTCTCCCTCACCTCCCGATTGTCCAGCTGGGCCCTGAAAAAAAAAAAAGTTAGATTTTTAGAAGAGTTAAATACTTGGTTCACTTCACTTTATCACACCAGCATGCCAATAAGCACAGCAAGAGGGGACTGAAAGTCTTGAAAAGCTGGGAGCTCGTTCCTCTTACCCGTCTCCCCTTCTCGCCAATTGCTCCAATCATTCCAGGGAACCCCCCCGATCCCTGTGGAGCCACAAACACAAGAGCTTCTTAATGGACAGGTCTAATTCATCATTAATCAACCCTTAACGTTTAATTACTCTGTAATTAGCCAGTGAATCACACAACGATAAATAACCAACGGCCAAAACAAGGCTTTAATAATAAACCCTCATTAATTGTTGCCTTGGAAGGGGCATTAATAAAACAGCTAATTTAATTGACCATTATCATCCAGCCTATCAGTGTAATGAAGGGCCCAAAAACTGGTACCAATAAAAAAAAAAGAAAACTTTAAGTTTTTAAGCAAAGAAGAGAGCCAAAGAAAGAGAGAGAGAGAGAGAGAGAGAGAGAGAGAGAGAGAGAGAGAGCTGAAAGAGAACCTACTTTAGCTCCTTGTCTTCCTGGATACCCTGGCAACCCAGGAACTCCAAGTTTGCCCTAAAGCAAGCGTGAGAGAGGGGAGAAAAGTAGAGAGAGTGGGAGGGAGAATAAAATACATTCAAGGGAATAGATGACTAATTGAATATGACACTAAAATCCTGCTCACTTTCCAAGCACATAATTGCAGCATCTACAACACTTCACATCCCTCAGTCTATGGAGCGTCATAAGGATGCATATGACAGCTAGTTTGTGTTTGGGTATCTAACCAACTCTCTTTTGTGTGTATAAGAAGAACTCAGTTGTTGTTTCAGTATATACAACCAACTCTGTCAAAGTCAGAGCCCTGTCTGACACTGGTGAGAAAAAGCATGGCAAACTTTCTCAAACTTGGGTATTACCTTCTCTCCAGCGATGCCTAAGGGTCCAGCCTCTCCCAGTGGCCCTGCCTGGCCTTTCAGTCCCTCTGGTCCATCTTCACC
Source organism: Tenualosa ilisha (assembly GCA_015244755.2). Taxonomy (NCBI): domain Eukaryota; kingdom Metazoa; phylum Chordata; class Actinopteri; order Clupeiformes; family Clupeidae; genus Tenualosa; species Tenualosa ilisha. The sequence goes on from PYXC01000584.1 coordinate 7,438,424, forward strand.
GCGAGGCCCCGGGGCTCCATTATCACCCTACAGGCAAAAACACACACATACACATTGACAAACACACACACACACACACACACACACACATACACACGCACACAGCCACAGGCACAAGCACACACAAACATGCACACACACACACAAATAATGACAGTATCACTTGCTGCACAACTTTAGTCACACACACTGAAACTTCTTCAAACCAAACTCTATTCCCGTGGCAGGCTAGCAGTTGTCTCTGGTCATTAAAATGCTCTTACTCTGTCTCCCTTGATGCCCATGTCACCTTTCGCCCCAGGAAAGCCATCTTCACCCTGCAACAGACACAGCAGAAAAGGCGGGCAGTCATATATGATGCAAGAGTCTGTTTTCTCTCTGTAACCACTACAGTGCTTTGTTGTTGCTTGTGGCACTGCCGACACATCTGGCAAGCTTTTATTTTGGCAGAGACCCTCTCCCTGGTTCCCGTCGTCTCTCTCTCACCTTTTCTCCTTTGCCACCTTTAAGGCCCCGCAGTCCGTCTGCTCCCTGAGGGGAGAAAAACACCTCAGGAGGGTCAGAAATTAGAGCAAGCAAAAACGTACAAAAACACGACAAGGACACAACACAACATTTAAATTACGAGTTATTTATTGCTACACTGTACACTGCAGCAGTGCTTGTTAAGTAGGTAAATATACACTATGTTTGTAAAATATGTTCTTATCTCTCTCTCTCACACACACACACACACACACACACACACACACACACACACACACAGGTGAACACTATTGCTTGCATGCAAAGATCTGAGTGCACCTCTGCAGTTGCTAGACTACAAACACAAGAGCACATCCTTCTGTCTTCTTTAGGTGCAAATTCTTTTGTCAATCACACATCCCTCCGACTGCCAGGAATGCTAGCCTGAGAGTAATGATGCTACCTGGACCTGTCAGCTGCCACTTAGACAGTGACAGCCTGTCAATCAACAGCCAGTCTTTGGAACACGGTGAAGGACAGTGAGAACAAGCTTTTAACAAAAGAGTAGTGTTGTTTTTTTATTTATTTACCTATTTATTTATATAATTTGCTTTATTTGTTAAACCACCAAACTGAATGACTAGAGCGCAGTGAAAACAAGCTTTCACCAAAACAGCCATGTTATTTCTGCATTTATTTTCCCATTTATTCACGTACTTGCGTTATTTTGATAAAACACCCCAACTGACCTTGACACCGCGCTGGCCTGGATATCCCACAGGTCCCTGTGCTCCAGGTAAGCCCTGAGGGGAAGAACAAACAGGGTCTTCATCAGCACTGCGCACTCCCATCTCATTTGTAGTACATGAACATAGCCACCTCGGCACGGGTGAGGAAGCCATTACGGTCGGGCTACAGAGACAGAGAGAGAGAGAGAGAGACAGAGATAGAGAGAGAGAGAGGGAGAGGGAGAGAGAGAGAGCATGCTGTGCTGTTTTTAGTGCCCTATTGAAAATGTATGTGGTGCAATTACAGCCCAGTTGGGACGTGCACCGTGTGCAGTGAGTTAACGCCAGAATGCAGTGGACAGGTCAAATAAACTGAGCAGAAAAAGACAAGTGTGGAGTACTAGGAAATGGCAATAAAATGCTTAGTGATCATATTAGGAGATAGAAAAAGGCTGACTGACAGAGAGATAGGAGAGGGGGGTTTGAAACATAAGCACAGTTACTGTAGACAAAGATCAGTTTTGAGAGAAGAAGAGAGAGAGGCAGAGAGGGAGCAAAAAGAAGAAAGGGATGTGATTACAGTAAAAGAGATGATCTATTCATAGGCAGAAAATCTGTTAGAGAGAGAAAGAGAGTGGGAAGGAGGCTGAGAGAAAGATGAGTATAGAGAGGAAAAAAGACAGGGAGAGAGAGAGAGAGAAAGAGAGAGAGAGAGAGAGTAAAGGGTATGGGCAGTAGGTTATGTGAGAATCTGCCCAAAAGGCTTGTACATGTGTCTCCACGATTTCATCTCTGTCTCTCGTTCCCCAAAAGAGACTGAGATAGATACACACACACAGATACACACACAGATACACACACACACACACACAAATACAGTCCAACCTACCAGCGATCCTTTCTCTCCAGGAGGTCCCTCTCTTCCTGGATGACCCTTCAGAGAGAACAAAACAGCATCCATGAGTAACATCACCATGACAACAACAAAACACATATCAGTACAACCTCTTCATGAATGAAAAACCGACCGAAGATTAAAAGCCTGAAAGACCGCTTGCTTAGTAGACTACACGTTATGGTTACAGCTTAGTAGACTACACATTATGGTTACAGCTTAGTAGACTACACGTTATGGTTACAGCTTAATAGACTACACGTTATGGTTACAGCTTAGTAGACTACACGTCATGGTTACAGCTTAGTAGACTACACGTCATGGTTACAGCTTAGTAGACTACACGTCATGGTTACAGCTTAGTAGACTACACGTCATGGTTACAGCTTAGTAGACTACACGTCATGGTTACAGCTTAGTAGACTACACGTTATGGTTACAGCTTAGTAGACTACACGTTATGGTTACAGCTTAGTAGACTACACGTTATGGTTACAGCTTAGTAGACTACACGTTATGGTTACAGCTTAGTAGACTACACGTCATGGTTACAGCTTAGTAGACTACACGTCATGGTTACAGCTTAGTAGACTACACGTCATGGTTACAGCCTAGTAGACTACACGTCATGGTTACAGCCTAGTAGACTACACGTCATGGTTACAGCCTAGTAGACTACACGTTATGGTTACAGCTTAGTAGACTACACGTCATGGTTACAGCTTAGTAGACTACAAGTTATGGTTACAGCTTAGTAGACTACACGTTATGGTTACAGCTTAGTAGACTACAAGTTATGGTTACAGCTTAGTAGACTACAAGTTATGGTTACAGCTTAGTAGACTACACGTTACAGCTGACTGAATTGGTACTTGTATTCAGCACACACACATACACATGATGCATATACACAGACATAAACAATGAAGATTATTCAATGTAACACAATGTTTTACTGTCATTTATGATTCTATGGACTTCCTAAGCTACATCTGCCCAATATCTCAGGTCTTCTGACCCTGGTAAGGCCCTGGTGTGAAATCGTCCGCTGATGTATGGTCTTGATGAATGATGCTGGCGGCTCCACTGCTCACATATTAAAGATTTAGAACGGCAACGCTACTGGACTCAGTTATGTTCTTATATTTATAGCTGTGAAGAACCAAAGGAAATGGATGCAATCGGAACAGATCAATGATCTCCTTCGCGGGCGGAAGAGGGATTGAGCAAGTGCGTAAATCGTCACGTGTCGGACACAGAGGTCACCGGCGACCGTAATGGCCTCATGGTCGCGCCACTACTCACCAGCGGCCCATCAATCCCTGGAAGGCCCTGCATGCCAGGCTTCCCCTGTGGACCCTGAGAGGTAGAAAAAGAGAGGGTGAGAGAGGGAAGGAAGACAGAGAGACAGAGTGAGAGAGAGATAAAGTCTGAATCAGTGCAAGTACTCCAATAATTCAACCCTCTCTCTCAAACGCGGCGCCATCATCTCCAAGGTCAATGAGCTGCATCCCCTGTGAGAGCAGAGCAAATGGATGTGTGCCTTCGTGTAGGTGAGGGTTTGTTTTTCCGACAAGGCTGTCTGCTAAATGGGAAAGATGTAAATGGTCCACCAGCTCTCTCTGATCAAAGTTGTAAATGTGTACCAGGCCATTCCACAGAGAGATGGTCACTGAAATCACTGTCGCGATGGGTGCGTTACCGAAATGAGGCAGATAACCTTTTAACAGCAGCACATTAAATGGTGAAACACAAGGCCTCCATTTATAAAATTAACTTGTAACCTCATAGCAGGGTTAAGGGTTTTTTGGCAAGTACACCTATTCTGCAGTCTGTATGTGTCTCTTGTAGGCAGGATTTCCCCATCTAATTGACATGGCATTCAGGTATATGTGGTAGACCTGAGACACTGCATCCCATCCCTGCCTCACAGCACTTCTCTCCCGGTGGGGTGGATTACCTTTTCTCCCGGCATGCCGATAGGACCCTGAGGACCTGGAAAGCCCTGCACACAAAACACAACAAGCAGTCAGCAGGGTTTTGTTGAATATGATGTTTCCATGACTACAGGAGAACTGCAAGCCCTTCATCAATCTTAATCAAAGGCCTATAGGAGTACATAGACAGTTGAGTTCAAAGGCCTATAGGAGTACATAGACAGCTGTTAATCAAAGGCCTATAGGAGTACATAGACAGTTGAGTTCAAAGGCCTATAGGAGTACATAGACAGCTGTTAATCAAAGGCCTATAGGAGTACATAGACAGCTGTTAATCAAAGGCCTATAGGAGTACATAGACAGTTGAGTTCAAAACTTAGTAGTGCAGTAGAAGTTTTATTTCCACTTTTGGAGGAAACGTATTATGTATGTATTAAAATCTGGAATAACTAGTGTAGTTCTTTTCAAATAGGGCTATTCAATTTGTGGTGATTCTTCCACTATTACCATTCATGCCGTAGAAGGAAAATAATCAATGGATTCATCAAAAACTTAGCACCCACAATTCATTATACCTGAAAGCACTTTAATTTCAAGAGTATTTAGCTCTGAACCCAGCTACCAAAGTCAGTTGGAACAAGACAAATGAACCTCTAACATCAATGTCAAACAGGCACCACCATCTAATCAGCAAAGTTAATCAAATCAACAAAACAAACAAAACATGCCATGTGGAACAAGGAAGTGACTGGAGAAAAACAAGATGAAATGTTATCTGGCTGTAAATTAGAGCATAAACTGGCAGAGTATCTCTGCTCTGTCAGAGACACAGCACAGGGATGGCTTCTCATAAAAGACTAAGTGACTACAGACTGACCATAGAAAAAAGCTGACAAAAAATCATGGTTATCCAAAGAGCTTATATCTTATGTCCACTGTATGACAGCACCCGAGTGCAACATCTTCCCTCAAAGACATCGTTACCATGACGAAATTCTGCCAACTACCAGCAAGATTTGCGATCTCATTCCACAATGATGATCCTCCCCTATCAGTACCCTACATTCCTAACTCAACAACCCTATCTGCTAGGAGTGGGAATTGAGAATCTGGAATTGTGTTGAACAATGCCTAAAAAATCCTATCAGTTCCCACCCCTACTATCTGCAGTCCCTCGTCTGTCCGGTACTTCTTTCTTTTCTGTAACTGTATGTAAATAGCACACTTGTAAATGAGGACGTACAAGAGTGGCTGTGTGTCCATATTACCACATCTGAATCTGTTTCTGTATTTGCACTGTCTTGATATGCAGCATGTCTTCAGTGCTTTGATAAAATTACGTTGCGTTCAGTGAAACATTTAATTGAATTCAACTGTGAGAAACAGAGGTTGCAGGGGTTGTGTGTGTGTGTGTGTGTGTGTGTGCGTGTGTGTGTGTGTGTGTGTAGTTTTTCTGTGTAGCTAGAGAGCGGTACCTGAACTCCAGGGGTCCCTTGTTGACCCGCGGGTCCTGACTCTCCTTGGGGTCCCTGTGAAGAAACACACCATGACTCCTGACCCCTTTATTTATTTACCTGCTTTCAACCCAGCTGAAACATTAGAGGGCTAAAAGAATTAGGGGACAAATGGCTATGGCAAATAGCTGCGTAGAGGACTCCAGTTCTGCTGCCAGGAAAGGCAGTACATGTTCCGCAGAACAAAAGGCAGTAAACATTCTGAGGGCGTTAATATAATACGATGTGTAGAAACCTTAATGGGATTGAGCCCTCATTACAGTAACATTCATTACAGTCTTTCTGCATTAGACGCTATCAGTTAGAGGCTCATACAAGATGCTTAGATTGTGTATGTCAATAAGAAAAAGCTGACTGGAGGCTCATAGCTTAAGCAGTATTATACCATAAAACCAGCCATTACTGTACATTTTGTACTCATTTCTTTTATACTATATGTCTCAGCTCATTAAATCTCTCCTGTAACGAACATCTACTTAGCCTCGTATCGTCACACAGGGATAAAACATCAGGCTCTTTAACTATAGCATGTAGGTCACTTCTAATGTGACTTTTCATTTGTCCTATGGCAGTCTTGTGTTATAACTTGTCTTATAACAGTCATTCTGAAACAGTCTCTGTTTCCCAGAGGTTCTCAGAGGAAACCCACCACATTGCCTTTGGGCCCCTGGACTCCATCCACTCCTCGGATGCCCTGTGGAACAGCACACAGCAAGAATTCCGTCATTTGTCATGACCAGGATCACATTTCCATGCTGAATGTGAAGTGTAACGGATTGGATTTGTCTCAGGAAGGATTAATTTAACTGTACAGAGTCAAAATTAAAATTCCGGGCACAGTCACTAGATTAAGTATGCATTACTGTATTGAAGCATGACTGTTTTGAAATCTCATTAGTGCTGAGCCGTCCATTAAGGCTGAGGTCTACGCGGCATATGGTTGGAATGTCTTGAGTAACATCTCTGTTCATCTTAGCGAAGGCTGCCCTTCTTATCTTAGGGATGCTGGGGTCTTACCGGCTGGCCAGGTGGTCCTGGCGGCCCTCTCGGTCCCACTAGGCCTCTGGGTCCCTAGAATCATCAAAGAGCTGCAATCACACATTTCAAAGGCTGCGTGTAGGCTTTGGTGTGTGTGGGGGGAGTGGAGTGAGGTGGATGAGGGAAGGATTTATGTGTGTGCGTGTTTGCATGTGTGTGAGTGAGGGCATATGTGTGTATGTGTGTGTGAGGACGTGTGTGTGTGTGTGTGTGTGTGTGTGTGTGTGTGTGTGTGTGTGTGCAATTCTGTCATTTTGAATGGGTGTTTGCTTACTTGGGTGTGTATGCATAATGTTTATTCATGTATAATTGTATGTATGTGTGTTTGTGTTTCCTAGAATCTACTTTAGCATTATAATGTGGCAGGTTAAAATGTGTATAGGCACACTTGTGTGTGTGTGCATATTAGCCCATGTAGAGTGTGCATATGTACAAATGTGTGTGTGTGTGTATGCATGTGTGCATGTTAGCTCATGTAGAGTGTGTATATGTGTCTATGAATGCTGATGTGTATGCTCAAGTGTGTGTGGTTTTGTGGCCCTCATAACATCTTGCGCTTTGTGCACTGGCCAGGCCACCTGTTCTAGAGCCACATCTGTGAGCTCCGGATAGATGATTGATATGGAAATATAATCACACAGGCCAGGACTATCATCTTTCTCCTCTCTCTCTCTCTCTCTCTCTCTCTCTCTCTCTCTCTCTCAGTCTCTTCCATTTCTCTCTCTGTCTCTCTCCCTCTCTCTCTCTTTTTGGGTTTTGTTGGTCTAGGTTTTGTTAGTCTCTCTCTCTTTTTGGGTTTTGTTAGTCTTAGCTCATGTCTTTTTTTCTGACTATCCTTTGTGGCATTCACATGAATCTCTGCTCTGAATCTTACTCTCTCCAATTGCCACTTTACTGTTCTTACCCACTCCTCTCCTCTCCCTCCATTTTCTCTTCTCTGTACTGTACCACTGCCCTCATGCCTCTCTCTCCCTGCTCCTATTCTCTCTCTCTCTCTCTCTCCCTTTCTTTGTTCTGTTTCTCCCCTCCCTCCTTCTCTGTCCTCATCAGCTGACCCCACTGTGTTTGTCTAATATCCCTCTAGTTCAAGCACTCCCACATTTCTTTTACTTGCTTTTGCACTCATTGGCTCCCTCCATTCTTCCCTTTCTCCTTTCCTCCCTCTCTCTCCCTCCCTCACTGATTCACTCACTCACTTACTCACTACTTCCCTCCCTCACTCTGCCTCTCAATGATTCATTCACCCTCTCACTGCCTCACTCCTTCCATCTTTCCATCCTGCCCTCACTCTTTTCCTCTCCCTCCTTCACTCACACATTCACTCACTCTCTCATTTCACTCATTCCTCAAATCACTCGCTCTGCCTCTCACTCTCTCACAGAATCATTCACCTTCTCACTTCTTCACTCTTGCACACCCTTTCATCTTGCCCTCCCTCACCCCTCCCTCCCACCTCATATCTCTCTCTCTCTCTGCTTGGCACTAGGGCTCCATCTAAACGGGCAGAGTCCCACTGAGCCACATCCTCACCTGCAGTGCTGAAGGAGCCTGAGTCAGAGCCAATCAGCCCCACTGTCGCCAGAGCATTGCCTCAGGCAGGGTGTAACTCTCTGTTTCTTTCTCTCTCTCTGTCTCTCTCACTATCTCTCTCTCTCTCTCTCTCTCTCTCTCTCTCTCTCTCTGTGTGTGTGTGTGTGTGCCTGTGTGAGAATGTGAGGGGAAGTGTGATTGCATGTGTGTCTAAATGTGTGTAGAGAGGTGTGAGTGTGTGCTCAAGTGCATGTGTGTGTGTGAGGTTAAGTCAGAATGAGCATTTTGTGTGTGTGTGTGCGTGTGTGTGCACAGGTGTGTAAAGCTTAAACATGTGTGTGTGTGTGTGTATTTGTGAATACTTGCAAATGTTTGGAGACTGCAGGGGTGCGTACACTGATGAATGTGTGTGTGTGTGTGTGTGTGTGTGTGTGTGTGTGTGTGTGTGTGTGTATGCATGTGCGTGCATATGTGTGTGTGTATGTGTGTGTGTTTGTGCATGTGTATGAGTATGTGTGTGTGTGATTGTCTGTGTGTGTGTGTGTGCACATGTGTGTGCTTGTATGAGTTTTTATGTGTGTGGTGACTACGGGGGGGGGGGGGGGGGTGCATTGGTGTGTGTGTGTGTGTGTGTGTGTGTTGTGTCTGCATTAGTGTGTGTGTGTGTGTGCCTGTGCACTTGTCCGTGAGTGTGCCTGTGTGTGCACATGTATGTGCTTGTATGAGTGTGTATGCGTGTGTGTGTGTATATGCATGTATGTGTGTGTGTGAATAACTATGAGTATGTGTGTGTGCGTGTGTGTGCGTGTGCATGAGTGTGTGTGTGTGTGTGTGTGTGTGTGCCGCATGTGCGTGTAAACCTGGCATAGTCACACAGAAGTCACTCACAGCTTCGCCTGGCTGTCCCCGCGGCCCCACAGGTCCATCGGAACCCTGGTGGAAAGGTAAGCGTGACACTTAGACAACCCGC